>MKEJ01064363.1:0-13041 GCA_001753735.1 Embelia ribes
CCTGCTACCCTGATGGGAAATTGTTTGGTTTTGTATATATGTATGATCTTCAGTTACTGATTTGGATGAACTTGAGTTTTATTCTAGGCAAAGAGTTTATCTACTGGGTTGTTCTACAGTTTATCTTGTCCGAATGGGAAGTTTTATTTATCATATTTGTAATTTTTCTTTTGGTAAATAGGTTACTCAATTGTAAGAGTTTCGGTTTTGCTTTAGATATATAGTTCTGTTTGTTGGGTTCTTCTGTATATTATGATTATTTTTTTTTTGTAATGTTAATTTGGTAAGTAAGATTTCTATTACCTATCAAGATGGGGAAATTTCAGGTATCTCTTTTGTCTGTATGTAAATTGTAACTGATTGGTTGATCTTGGGTTTTAGTTTATAGATATAGGATTCTGACTACTGGATTCTTCTGATTTTTGGGGGGATAAGAATATTTTTCCAAACTATAAGGGAAAATTTTAGCATCCTATATGTATATATTTAAATTCCCAGTGGCAATGTGAGATACTGAATTGCGTGATCTTGCGATTTAAATTAGATTTATAGTTTTGTCCGATGGTTTCTTTTGAAGATTATTATTTTGTTTTGGGGATAATCAATAAGTTTATTAGTAACATGGGTTGGAAATATTCAGGTACAACATGTATATGGATGTCATTTTTCAATTAGCGGGGTGAATGAAGAACTGCATTGATTTTCATGCTTACCATTGATGTTATATGGTCATTACTCATTACCTTTTGTTGCTTATACATGCAAAGCTTTTATTTTCTTCAAATGTGTAGTAGATTTAGATAAAGGGCAAATCAGTATAGCCAAATACGAACATTGCGTTTTATGATGTGAAGTACATTCCTGTTAGGTTATGTTACAATATTGTAGTCATTAATTTGTAACTAACTTCAGCCTTGTTTAGATATGATGTTAGGCTGGTAATAATACTGCTGTTGATTAGAGATTGAACGCACAAGTTGTTCAAACAAGATTTATTTATTTATTTTTTAAATGTTTGGAACTTGAAACAGAAGATACGAAATGGTTTTGGTTATATCCCAACTTTTTATAATCATGTTGTAAAGTTTTGTATGTCTCTGATTTATTGCTTGGGAAAACAGCCACTCTTCTCCTGTTAATATCTGAATGGCTTTGGTGAGTCATGAAGCACATATCATTGCCACATGATAGAGTTAATTTAGAACTGGAATCGAATAACATCATGAATGAACTTCACTTGCATGGAAACCACTACGTATAGGGCAAAGCGGATATGAGCTAGTACATTAAAATAAAAGAAGACAAAAGAAGCTTAGACTATCAACTTGAAATTTTGATTTATTTTGCCTTTAAGGAATTTTATGTAAACCTTCATGCTCTTGTATTTGTCATTGATAATGCTGTGCAGCCTAGTCAAAATGTAAACTCTGATTCTTAAAGCGTAATTCAGAATGTTCTCATCTTGATACTGGAATCTTTATTCTATGTCATAAATTGGTACAAAGGAACAGAAAAGAAAGAATGTACCTTTTGTGGTGTAAAACTTGGCATTTCTAAATTGTGCTTATTATTTCATTCCAACTTTACAAGACGAAAATGATCATTTTACTATCATCAGCTTGAAATTTATCATTGATTATTATTTTCGTCATGATTATTTTTTATGACTTGGTAGTTTAGTTTTCAATTGGTATGCACAAGTTATGTTACTTTGGAAGGTTGAGGCTAATTTTGGGAATTACTCTTATTGAAGAGTTTGGAACCACCCAGAGACTATCCTTCTCAGTTTGCAGTTCTTGGTTTTAAAAACATCTTTAATTGTTTGTGGCTGCCTGTGGGCTAATTGGTTAATTTTATTTATTCTATTTCAGTTTCATCTTCCTGTCGGTTCTGTACTCCATAGCTTGTTATGTTATAGGTCTGTTTGATCTTTTTGTTGTTCATTGGCTATTTTTTGTGGGGTTGGTCCTTTTTTTTCTTGCCTGCCTTGCTTTGTATTTTTTTTTTTTGTTTGTTTAACAAAGCTGGTGTCTGAAAGGAGAAAAAAATTAATCATGAATCTTGACTGTATATGACTCTTAACACATACGTATATTCTTGCTTGTGGCGGTTGTAGTTGTATGAGCTTGTTTATAGATTTATTTTTCGGGAACTTATAGCAAATATAGCAGTTGCATTCTGGATTGCTGATGACGTCAACCCAAGTGATGTTTCTCTTAACCCTTTGTTATTTTCAATTTTCCCAATCAGTGTTGCTTGTTCAAACAAATGATGCGAGTGATGAATCTTTGGTCTAAATTGTTTCAGGAAGTGTGTTGACATTTTTACTTTTGATTTTCGTGGATTCATTCTTTTCCTTGATTGGAGCCTTTTGCATTAAGTTTTATGCTATGATCCCCCTACTGCTTCTTTGACGATTAGATAAATTACGGTTCCTTGTAAGATGGCCTATTTCTCCATATTGATTAGGGGTGTCAAACGTGTCAGGTTAAACGGGTGGCGGCTGAAAAACGCATAAACCTGTACACGACACGTTTAATAAACAGGTAAAAAATTTTAACACGAACACGAACCGTTTAATAAACGGGTAACATGACACAAATCGTTTAACACGTCTAATTTTAAACGTGTCGAGTGGGGTGGGGTCGATTTAACCCATATACAGCCCGTTTGACCCATTTGACCCATTTACCTGTTTATTTTTAAAACTAACAAACTCAAATAAATGTGATATTTAAATAAACCACATTATATTATAAAGTACAAACTACAATCCAAAATAACTAAACTCCACCAAGAAACATATTACAAATCATAAATACAATCCGAAATAACACAATTACACCAAATAACAATCATATTACATTATTCACCAAATAACAATCCCAAACAACCACAACCACAACCACAAATAACAATCCCAAATAACCGCAAGTTCCAAAATTACACCAAATAACGATCCCAAACAACCACAAATTCCATGATTCACAAAATCCCGTGAAAGAGATCAAATCTCCACCTCCACGACAACAAGCAGATTCAACAACCAAATTTGCATGCCCTACACAAGTTAAAATGAAATATTATATAACATTAAAAATTAAATAGACTCATAACTAGATAAGTAACAAAAACTTGGCATTACCTCTCTTTAGTCATAATCAATGGTAGTAATAGAATTAGAACATTGAGCAGATATAGCTTTATTAGACTTCACATATTGATTGAAAACATCATCATTTTTTTCCCTTTCCGAATCATCACTAGAATCATCTACAACTAAGCACAACAACATAAATGAATCAATGATCACATGAATTAGGATAATGAGAAAAATAATACTTGTAAAATGGAATCAAACTTACTGCTCTTCCCATGAATCCAATCTCTAGTACAAGTCAATGCTTGAACAGTTTTTGGCAAAAGTGAACTTCGATACTTATTCAAAACTCTACCACCGGTGCTAAATGCAGATTCAGATGCAACTGTAGAAGTAGGAATTGTCATCACATCACAAGCCAACCGAGACAATATAGGATGCTGAAACTGCTCTCCTTTCCAAAAGGTTGGAATATCCAAGTCCTCCTTTCGATCAAGCCTTTTTTCATTAAAATATAACTGCAACTCAGTCACTCAAGAAACAGGAGCATCTTTTTCTTCACGTTTTTCAAAATCCTACATTTTGTACAAAATCATTACGAATATACAATAAACTACCTTGATCACATTTAATTCAAACAAACTAAATTATATTTTACCTGAAAAAGGCTTTTGGAATCATCAAGACTATGAGTCTCGCTAACTTGTTTCTCACTACTTGAAGTACTTGGAACAACATGTGACAAGTTGACAGTACAATTCAAATAGCTCAAATAAGGCATCTTGAACACACTTGAACTCATAGGAATCACCACCATAAAGTTTTGAAATAGCCCAATCTACAAACTGAATTTTGTACCGAGGATCTAAGATGATTGCAATTGAAAGAATCACACTATACTTTGACCAATACCTGTCAAACTTGGCATACATATGACTTCCCATTATCCTCATAAAACTATCATTGTCTGTCAATGCCTCCTTCAAAGTATGTTGAATTAGGAACACTTGGGGAAAGAACAAATTAGCTATGGGATATGTTGTAACAGAGAATAAGCAAGTAACTTTATAAAACACCCTCAACAAATTAGAAATCTTCTCTACTTTGCTCCATTCTTCTTGGGAAGGACAATGTCTATAATTAGAATCACTCAACTGTAAATGAATAAATGCACGACGATAAAAGAAGTGCGCTGTCAAGCATAATATAAGTTGAGTTCCACCTAGTTGGAACATCTCCTCGCAAACCTTTTTTACTCTCTAATGAAACTTGAGCAACACAATCCATGAACTTCTTTTACCTTCCCGATGAACCTTTAACATGTTTGATGCTTTCTTGAATTTTTATCACTTATTCATCAATTTCTTTAAGTCCATCGTGGACTTTCAAATTAAGAATATGTGCACAACACCGAACATGGAAGAACTCACCATCCCTCAAGAGAGCATTTTTAAGGTTGACTCTTTGAAAACTCAACAAAACAATCATTACTAGAAGCATTATCGAAGTTAAAGAAAATGATTTCTTTTCAATTCCCCAATCAGTCAAAAATGTATAAATTTTCTCAGACAAGGCAATACCAGTGTGGGGAGGGGGCATGAGACGAAAGTTTAAATTTTTTTTTTTTTTTGCAACTTCCAATCTAGATCAACATAATGAGCTGTGAGAGAAACATATCCATTAGTCGATATAGAAGTCCACAAATCAGATGTCAAACAAATTCTTCCAGGAAGGGAACCCAACACAATTTTAAGTTTATCCTTCTCTCTCTTGTACATTTTTAACACATCTGACTTTGCAGTATTCCTAGAAGGCATCTTGATATTCTCATAAGCATACTTGAACATTGCTCTAATACCCTCATATTGTACAAATTGAAATGGTAAATCATGCTTAAGTATTGCCTCAACCACTAACTCGTGAAACTTTTCAGGATCAAATTTTGTGGATCGCATTAGCATAGATCCTTGACCTTGACTTAGAAGTAATTGTCCAATATCCCCGGTGTCTTTTTTCACACATTTTTCCATGTGAGTATGCACGTTACCAGTTCCGTAACTAGACTCACATATATATTTGATACCACAAATATTACATGCAGCACGCTTCTTACCGTCTGGATATTTTTTATTTAATTCTGTAAAGTATTTCCATTCTATTGAAGTCTTTTGTTGCTTACGATTAGATTTACCTTTTTCTGTAGTTGTACATAGAAAGGATTGTAATCAGAAGGAAAAAGTGCTTTAATATCCTCTATACAAGCGATCTTGAATTCACAGTTGTGTATTGCTATTTCATTCATTGACCAAGAAATCATTTAGCACAGATCTAATGCATATCTAAATACAAAGAACAAAGAACAAAGAACACAGGTAGAGAAGAAGAAGATTTACCTGCTCGAAGTCTTGGCTCGAAGATCGGCTCGAAGTCTTGGCTCGAAGATTTATGGATCTAACACTGATCTAAATATAAAATCTGCTCGATCTCGTAGCTCGTTGTTCGCAGCTCACAGAGAGAGCGAGAGAAGAGCAGAAAAGTGGAGGCGCTAGACAGGGACTGGAGGTGCAACCAACAACAAAGCTTCAGCCAGCAAAATAACTAAATTAGATTAGGGTTAGAAAAAATAAGTTTATATATTTTCTATGTGGCTGTCATTTAAAAAAATTTATTAATTTATTGTTATATTAATTTTATTAAACGGGTAAATGGGTTATAAACGGGTTGACACATCTCACCCGAACACGACCCGTTTATTAAACGTGTTAAATGGGTTGATCCGTTTATCGCCCAAACTCGTTAAGGTCTCACCCAAACCCGTTTAATCAGTGTCAGTTAATTGTGTCGTGTTAGATTTTGACAGGCCTAATATTGATTGAGTTATGACCAAGTCATACTTTATTAATCATGGATCTCGTGTAGATCTGAGTCCCTCGTGGTGTTGTAGTTGTCTACATCTTTATGAGATGTTTGTTAAAGTGTGTACTCAAGCTTCAATCCAACTTGTAAAATTCTTACTAATGGCAGGTTAATGGAGATGAGGAGTACTGTGAACAAGGTTCTGGCGTATTTAGCTGCCCTGCAGGAAAGAACCCAATGTATACATATCGAGAGTGCATTGTTCTTGGACAGACACACTTATCATTATTCAAGGTCAATCAGATTCTTAGAGAACTAAGTAGAGAGTGGCCTGGATACTCATACGACTTACTCTCAAAAAATTGCAATCACTTCTGTGATGAGCTCTGTGAAAGGCTTGGCGTGCCGAAACTTCCTGGTAATTTTTTGTTTACTTGTCTCTTACATCTTTATTTAGTAATTTACTCTGCTATAATATGGTAAACAGTTACTTTTTTCTAATAAGTAGTTGCGTGGGGACCTGTAGTTCTTAGACATGGTGCATGTTGTGTTTCTTTTGTTTAAAATGTATTTTTTGCGAATCATTCTATTCTTTGCTGTATGGTTATGGTTAAAATTCTATAATCATCTATCTGCCTGAAGTGTTTTTGCTAGCTTTTGTTTCATATCGCAACTTGAATTGTTGAAATCCATTTAGCTTGTTTGATTAATGGATACAGTACATTGCAGAGGGGGTCTGTTTTCTTGAGTTTTGCTCATCTTTTTTTGGAGATTGGTTTTTTGTATGGCGTAACATAGGACTTAGTTTCCCGATTTTGTTTAGGAAACTAACTTTAGGCCTGCAGTTGTATCTTTTTTCATGCATTAATTCTGGACTCTTAGATACTTCGAGGAGTTTGTTTCATTGTTATGGAAGGAAACTTGTAAAGAGGCTTAGGTTGTCTTTATTTGTCTATTTGTTGTGGTACGTTTGCTCCATTGGCACATATGATGCAACATTTTACCTTCTGTCAAAAATAGGTGTTTGTATCTATTTGATCTACAAGTTTGAAAGAAAACCAAGGATATGGTCTAATGGAATTTCTGTAACAGGTTGGGTTAATCGTTTTGCACATGCCGGCGATACTGCTGTGGACATAGCAGAGACTACAGCACTACGGGTGAGACCCTTGTACTTACACAGATGCTTAAGCAAACTATGTGCCATCTTTTGGTCTTTATTGTTTGTCAGACTATGGGCTCATTTGTTGCAAAAGATAAGCTGATAAGCTAGGTGTTCTGGAACAATTTTTTGCTTTTTGTTTAGAAAATACGGGCCTTCGTGTACTGTGTACATTAGTTTATATGGAGTAGTTTTCATAATTTCATGCAACAACCTATATTTGGATTCTGGATAGCTCAATAGAAATATGCTAGTAAGCTAGCTTTATTCTAGCTTCCATTGTTTCCGCCTGCAAGAAAAGTTGGCTCATGAGCTACGGAACCAGATGAGCTGTGCCACATTACAACTCGTGAGTTGGCCTAACAACTAAATTGGAAGTTGGGCTTCCCCTTGCTCTCTTGAATTTTCTACTTGCTAAATTTTGCATCGGTGTTTTGGGTTTTGCAGTTTAGGCAAGCGAAGACTGAGATTGTATCGGCCAGCAAAGTGGCTTACCAATTTCTAGCAGGTGTTACATCCAAAGGTACCAATTCTCCTGATTCACAAAACAATTCCAACAGAGGAGGGAGTCCCAGGTTCCAAGCTACCTGGTTTAAGAACATGATTTCAGGTGCCAAACCGTCAAGTAGTTCCAGCCTGGAAAACCAAGAAGTGCCGATGATGACACGACAGAACTCAACCCGACATGATATATGAACATTCTTGTCGAAGATTGTTGTTTTCAAGTGAGACCTCTTGTGAAGTCGAAACTGTCGAATACAAAATGTTCTTTTGTTCGTTCAAGTGTGAAATTTGCTTATTTCTTCTGAAAAAAATTGATTTGTGGGGAATTGCAGTCCATCTTCGGGTGTTCTTGTCCATAATAGTCACCATCGAGATAATGTCCTGCCGTTGCGATTTGTTTATTGCCCTGAATGAAATTATTTGTTAATTGAACAAACCAGTACATAAAAGTCTATGATTGTTCGTACTTCTGTAATTTACTCACTTTTTGGCAACTTCCACATAAAAGCTATATGCTTAAAAAAGTTGCAAAGTATGCATGGGTAACTGAAGTACTGATGCTTTTGACAGTGGTGTATCCTTTATAAGTTTTTTCGAACTTTAATAAAAAAAAATAAATATTATTTAGGGGAGTACGTGACTTGACCTATTCTAATCCCGCTTCTTCAGACATCGATTTCGTGTAAAATGAAGGGTGAAAAAGAGTTTGCAATTCCAACAAGGAATATCTCATTGTACTTGACAAGTGTTTATAACCTCCACAAGGATGACAAAAACACTGAATTTACCATTGATGGAATGCAATAGGGGGAAGATTACGAAACATCACATACAGGAAAGATGAAAATTAACGAGCACGAGTGATTGCAAACTTTCCCTCTGGAGATTATTTCATATCTCCACGTCCACATGAGGCGAGTTTGAGCTAAATTACAAGTACAACTCATTGATTTCCGCTAGTTAAATACCAATACATTAGGGAAAACCAGAAGAAGATGAAGAGGTGAACAACATTTACACAGAAAAAGGAGTCCAAAACAAAGAAGCTGATTGGGAAACACAGTATATACATAAACGCGTACAACATTAAAGAAAACTCCGGCCAATATAGAGTCAACAAGTTGAGCTGGCACATAACCGGCGCCATCGATCTTTATCCTCGTAACACACTGTTGAAAATGCAAGGGTCTAAACGTGCATCTTCCGCAATTTGAAGGGATGCAACAGCTTGTGCTACAATAAGATCTGCAGAGATATCACCAGAACATGGCATGTAAATGTTCTGCCCAAAAGGTCCAGATAAAACCGAGGAGTAATTGTTTCCCCACTCGTTCCAGTCGTCAAAAACATTAGGCAACCATCCGATAGCTTCAATTTCATGTTCTGGAAAGTTCTGATAAGGGCGGGCTAATCCCATTTGGCTGATGAACTCAACATTGCTCATAGAATCACAGAGATCATTCAAACTATGAACTTGCTTGGGCATAAACTTGCTCGATTCATCTGAGTCCTTGCTCGATTCATCCGATTCCTCACCAACTAGTACATTTAGAGCAAAAGCCTCAGCAATAGCAGCACCCTCCTCATCGAGTCTCTGTTGTTCTTCTATCTTCTTTTGTTTCTTCTTTTCTAGCTCAGAACGAATGGCTGCCGAATTTGCCAGAGCTTTCTCCAAGCGTCTTTTTTTCTTCTCAGCCTGTTTGATCCGATCCAGCTCATCTTTCACCGGCTTCTTTTTTGCTTTTCTAACACCTTTTGGCACTTTGGTACATTCCATTTTTCCAATCTTGCCAGCTCAATGTCTCTCTTTAAACAAAACTTCTCTATAATTTATACATTTACTTCGCTTTATTTGTCCTCTTCCCTCCACTTCTACTCCAACAAGTAGCACCTACTAAACCTAATTAACTACTTCAGAACTGATAACTTAAGATATACGCCTACACCCACTCGGGTATGGAGGAATACCTCATCTTACGAACAATGCACTCCCACACGGAAACAACAGGAGATAGTAAAAGAGAAAAATGATACGCTCTTGCTAAACGTTCCATCGGCAACAATCTTTCTAAATTCCCACAACCTTTACCTTTGTCAATACGATGTACACTAACCAACAAAATGAGCTTATTCAAACTGAGCAATGATATTTCCAATCCAATTCAAACAACTTACATGGCCTCTTCACTGCAACAACAAAGAATCAATGTCAAAGGCAAGTTACATAAAATTAGATACACAGAACAAAGCAAGCAGGAATGAGAATAACCCGAATACAAGATAAGTAACTAAGAAATCACAATTCATCAGTTCATCTGATTCTCCAAACTCTTAAGATATACAACTTGAAGAAAGGGAAAAGTTTTGAGCAATTAACTGAGTCCCTGCAATGTTTTAAAAGGCCACTTAAATCTTAATCACAAATAGAATCAACAGCACAGTACTACGCCAAGTTTTCAAATACACCCTAAAAATACAACAATAAAAATTCCTGAGAGGCAGATATGATAGTATAAGGCAATGTCTTCGACATTGGACGCAATTCCAATCAAACAACGCTATTTCCAAGTACTCAAGGCCAAAGCCACCAAACTATAAATATTCTTTTCATGGTCCTTTAAAAATAGAAATTCATTGTAGTCCAACAGAGATTTATAGTTTGAACCGACGTAATCCTAATCACGGCTTGGTACTATTGGTACTCTAATCACAGTTAAGTTGTTCCTTTTCAAAACGACAACAGAAGCAGATGGAAAGATCATCGCTAACAAATGATAATTACAAGACCAAGGGAGATTAAGTGCTGATATAAAACAAACTCATCCAATCATTCACCTAAGTAGGAAGAAATTACACCAAAGTGATTACAAGCCAGTACAAACTTATTCTACACAGTTAGCAGATCAAACCAAATCGACCGAATTATGCCCAGCCTACAACCTAAGTACACATACCCAACTTTCAACCTTAATTAACCTAATTGACCCACAAATTTATATACACATAAATACATGTAAACACACTAAAATGTTGCTAAGAGGGATATATCTACTCATTAATTATGATGGGGCCGAAATGCCACTCAAAGAATTTTCTTTCAATTTCGGTATGGACCTGTCTCGCAAAGATATACAAGGCCTTTCGGCCCCATCATCAACAATAACATATAAGGTATTTCAAAAGTTCTCTCAAATATTGTGAGGGCCAAGCTAACTTTTAATCCCCTCCTGAGCACTAGTATAAGCAAGCAAAATTGTTAATCTCTAGCCATACATCCACAAAAAGACTAAACCAACTCCCCTTCAACCGCCTATGAATTGGACTACTAAAGTCATACAACCAATTACAACCACATATGAATTGGACTATAAAAGTTGTACCAATTAATTATTGCATTAATCACAGCAGTGTTTCTAAAGGGGGGAATTGCTCCCTTTTAAATTTCTCAAAAAATAAATTTGGGAGAGAAATATCTCCCACCGATCCTTCTAAATGCAAAAAGTTTTCTAGAAATGTTACAATAACTTTCTCAAATGAGAAAGTTATTATTCACATTTTCTTCATTAAAAAATTAACTTTTCTCCCATCAAAAAGAACAAGTACAACAATATATTAAATATATTTTTCTATAATTATTAATTCTTATTTTTATATATTAATATTGGATCTCTCTCTCATTTGTATCAATTATTGAACTAGGATATATAAACTTCATCCATCAAATATTATGCCACCTCCTTATCAATTCAGTTGATTATCAAAATGGTTTAACTAAATTAATCATTAATCAACTAGAAAATAATTTTTTAGTATTTACCGAGTCAAAAACAAAAACAAAGCCATAATGAAGCTCAAACACGAGTATAGGCTTGAGAGATTGGCGTGTTGAAATAGAAACACAAGATCTTGACCTGGATTTTGCTGTTGAACAGTTTCAATTAAACCTTTTTATAGAAAGAGAAACTTCTAGAGGTTATTTTTTAAACAAAAAACTTTATTGCAAAACTTTAAAGTTCACCAGCATATATTCAAGATATTAGATATTTTTATTGTCCCATATGGCTTATACATTGATACTATTTGCTTGTAGTCGGCTTCTCTTCTTTCTCAATGGATGATTTTAGTGGGAAGTATATAAGTTTTAATATGATATCAAAGCAGGATATCAATATTTAGTTTTAACTCCTACATACTCTTTTATTATTTCCACTTGATGGTCTACGTACATGTGCGAGAGTATGATGAAATAGCATCCTTAATTAGGGATTGTTATTTCGTGATAACAACTTTCTCTCGCAGTGTGAATTAAACCACGTCTAGTCACTACTCAAGGTCTGATGAAAACCCTTGCCAAAGGCTAAAAACAATTCTCCATTCATAAAACCCTAATGCAGTCTAAACAGGACCTTAAATAGGTTTAGCGCTAAGCGCAAAATAATAAAAGCAAAGGACTAGCAATGAAATAAATAAAAACACCTAATATATCTACTGAGACTTATTGCACCAGCACTATAAAGATTAAAGAGCATGATAAAACGAAATAAATCAAATCACATAATTAGCCAGCCTCGTACTCGGCACCCGAGCTTGCGAACCACGCCTAGGTCCTGCCTGCTGTTCATCAGAGTAATAGAATTTGTTAATTATCGCAATTCTTTAAAAAGCGAAAATATTCTTTGTTGTCATCGCAATTACTTGTTAAGCTATGGATAACCATTTCGTTAAGAAAGAACTATTAGAGAAAAAATGTATCGTTGTTTAAGTCTTTTTTTTATTTGTTTTTTTCCCCCCATAATAATCATCTTTGTTGTTACAAGTCTTAACACTTCATAGGTAATAAAATTACTTTGGTTGCTAATCTGATTACTTCTAGTGAGAATTGTTCTGTTACTTAAAAATGACATACACAAACAAAATGTTTGAGACGAAACAGTTATAGTTAAGTATCACTATGAATTTATGATGATAAAATTATTTGGTCACATATAAGAGCTCTCATTTATTAATTGATGTTGCAAAACTTAATTACGAGAACTAGAATCATGCAAATATCTTCCACTACTAATGCAAAATTATTGGAGTATAATGTTTCACAATTTAACTATGATATAATGGATATTAGAGATTTGTTCGCATTTATTTTCTTGTAATAGTGAATCCGTAGTTAAGATAGATCAAAGTACTAGCAAATGACGATGAAGATTTTGAAGTTATAGCATTGCTAAAAGCATTAGAAAAACTATTGGCACTACTGTTAAAATAATTTCTGAATAATAATAATATAATAAACTAAAAATAACAAAATAGAAATATATATATTCTTTTTCCTTTACACCGTTGTTACACATAAAAAAAACTGAAAGATAAATAGTAACCATATACCAGACGATACCACAGTTTTACCGTATCCCCTTAAGTC
>MKEJ01064364.1:0-10483 GCA_001753735.1 Embelia ribes
TCGATGACGCCATCTCATAAAGACGGTGTCCCATTACTAAACTCGAAAAATCAGGCCACCCACTTCCATCATTATCGAAGCCGGGAAAGAAAGCATCTGCTTCGACCGAAACAATGTAATCAAGAGCGGACCATAACAATCGATGAGCTTGGTTCCTTAAGTCCTCAAGGGTGGGCTCTGGCTCAGAATCTTTATCTGCAACCCAACCGTACCACCCTTCTTTTTCATGCTGATAAATAGGTCTCCCGGGAGGAGGAGGAAGAGGTCGGGGACGTGGGCCTGCTTTCTCCCACTCTTCTTTCAACTGTTCTGCACTTTTGATTATAATAGGCTGGAAAGGGTCCTGCGGAAGTGGATTCTCTGGTCCGATCAAATTGAATAGCTCTTGCTTGCTGCATAAAGAAGTGTGATCGACTAAGTTGGAGAACATGGCACGTAAAGGTATTAGAACCCGTTGACCACCAAATGTATCAGAACCTGCCAAGTATACTCTTGTTTTAGGAGGATAGCCCAAGGCCCGAAGGAGGAGTCCAACCTACAGAGATTGAGAAGACGGGTGTTTTAACTATTAATTGCCAAGAGAATAAAAAAACCTTGTTCAAAAGCGGTAATAGAAAAAGGAACAATAATAAAATGTGATAGATAAGAGGGAAATAAAAAAAACACAGTTTCATAAAAATGAGAAGGTGCTAAAATTCCTGAACGCTTTATCTGGTTGATTCCTCCCAAAAAAAAAAGAAAAAAAGAAAAAAGAGGAGAGAGATTTTAACAAGTACAGATAGAATTTCTTTCAGAACAGTAATATGTCGAAGCAACTTTTACAGTTTCAACCACCCACAACAAATTCAAGAAGAAACAAAATAAACATCAATAGAGAAGTGATAATAAAACTAGCAAACCTCTTCAGGCATGAGGGGACATGAGCCATTCCCTTTCCTAACATGTGAATCTACACTTAATTCGTCACTTAGAATCCCCTGTTTAATCATCTGTCTCCTCCGGTATTGAATAAGTTCAGTATGAACATCCTGGGAGATGCACATAAAACACAGTCAGATGTTAAAGCCAAGCAAACAAGATTAACACTCGGGAATTCTCCATTGGAGCAAAAGCTGGTATTAGATTAAAGAAGAAACAGCTAGTATGCACTAAATGTAAATAAGTATTCTGAAATCAAATGGCCATGTTTAATCACTTCATTATGGAATTCTTATGGCCTTTATTGGGTTTTGTGATTACTAAGGCACCAATCAAAAAGAGAACAGGAAAAGGGTTTGGAAACAAACCTGAAAAAGCTCAGCACAGCCATGATAAGCCAAGGTATCCCTCACAAGGCCAGGATGAAAAGCAAGATACGGCTGACCTGATGCTCGTAACCTGAGAGTAAAGCTCAATTTTACGACAACTATCCAATCATTATATGTAATTAATGATGTCTGAACAGAAACAAACAAAAGAGAAATGTGACAAACACGAAAAGAACACTACTGAAACTCAAAGGAAATCCACTTTGTGGCAATAAACACATCCTGACTATTATTCCTAAAATCACTCACTCCCAAAATAGTCTGCATTACAGACTTTTACTTCTAACAATGTTGGACAAAGCAAGTACTATTTTGAATAATGACATAAGAGTCCGCAAGGACAGGGACACCCATATGTGAAATGCAGTGTGTCCATGCCATGCCTATTCTGCAAAAAGGAAGATGTAACACATAAATCATCAATCCCTCTGTACTTGCATTTCGATATGAGTCATTTAAGCAACTCAATTATAATGTTTAGTGAACATATTTCAGCTTTTGACCCAAATTAAGCATTTACTTCCTAAATTAGATACATCTCCTATGATAGGGGAACCAATTCAACCAATAAGTGTCAACAACCAATATAACTAATAACACAACAAATTAACTAAACAAGATTCATTTTAATCGTAATAAAAGGAAATACATTTAAGAGATTGATACTCTTACCTTTCCACCATTAACTTTCCCAGAGCCAAAATTTCGGGGCGAAAATGAAGTGCATGAAATGCAACTCGACATCTGAGTCTTTGATACTCAACCAAGCTAGGGGGAAGGATGGCCTAAAAAAAGACAGAAGAATCACATTCAGTTGAATGAATATTATGAGCATGATTATAAGACAGATTCAAAAGAAAACAATTAAATAGATCTTCCCCATGTTCTTCTCAAAACATATATTCATAAAAGGAGAAGATGCTGTAAGAAGTCAAAAGTTCAGATTTCAAAGACAATCCTCAAAGTTAACCAGCCATAATGATCAAGAAACTTGTGGCTAATAATACAACTGCACATTCCTATCTTCAGGGATAGGGCGTACGCCTCTAAAGATCGTTGTCCAAAAAAGTTAAGGGCACAGAATAGAACCAATCCATAGGACATAGAATAGAACCAATCCTATGACTCACTTCAACCAAACAAAGAAGTGAAATGATGTACTAGATTTTAGTTGTATGTGATAAGTGATGCATCATTTTTGTCCATTATATAGGACCATAGAGAATTTATATTGTCAACCAACAGAGAGAACAGAATGTTAAATAGCAAATAAGCTTTTTGTCCATTATCCAAGCTAGATAAAGACACATACATTCAAAAGGCTAGTGAAAGTAGCAAGGATAATATGCATTCGAATTAGGCAACAATCTAACAATTTTTCATCTCTTAATTGCTTAGTGTATTATTAGGTTAAGAATCTAAGGTGTGAGACAAAAGAAACCAAACAATGTATATAAATAGCCTTAAAAGAACACGTAATAAACCACAAGCTATTTCAATCATGGTAAGATCACACCTAGGGATGCCAATTGGATTGGTTTAGGGATCTCAATCCAAAAGAAATCCAAACCAAATATATTAAAGTTGGGATTGGATTAAAAAATAAGTTTGCATTGGATTTTGATCCAATCCTAAATCTAATATTTGGATTTTGGTTTGGATTGGATACTGTCCACATTGTATAACTTAAAAATAAATTTTTATGCTTGAGACCAATTATCTCTCTCCCGTTGCTGGGAAATCCGTTGCTGCTCTCTCTCTCTCCCCCCTTATGAAATATTCAATTCAATCTCCAAAAACAATCAAATTTCAAGAAGCATTTTCTAGTCACAAAATCCATTATGAGCAACTACCTTACATATATAGCATTACACTGTCATACAATTACATTACATATCTTATTGATCATTTGAATTTAGTAATAAAAATAAATTAGTTTTTCAATTTTAAAAAATGTGATTCATATGTATTTCTATTTATATTATTACCTATTTGAGTGCTTAAAGAAATCAAGATATACAAAAAAAATTATTAAAGAAATATATTTGTATTGAAAAGAGAAATGGGTTGAATAGGTTTGGAAAATGGTTTGGGTTATTTTGGTTTTGGATTGGGTTAGAAATATTTTGGGTTTGGTTTGATTTGTATTGAAAGGTGTTTTGGTTTGGATTTGGATTTGGTTACTTGGTTATTAATTCGGTTTGGTTTGGATCCAACCAATTACCATCCCTAATCACACCAAACAATGCTCACTTACAGAACTGTAATATGCAAATGATTTACTGCACATCTCACCAGAAACATCTATAAACGTTACATGCAGATACGTTACTGCAACCCAAAGCACATTCATCAACAAAATAGAAGCAGAGTAACATTGAAATTTATATAAATGTATTCAATGAAAAGTGGGAACATAGACAGGCTTCAATATCATTAGAAATTGAGAATTTGAGAGCATGTTAAGTTATGACTCCGAATAACTAATCTATAA
Source organism: Embelia ribes (assembly GCA_001753735.1). Taxonomy (NCBI): domain Eukaryota; kingdom Viridiplantae; phylum Streptophyta; class Magnoliopsida; order Ericales; family Primulaceae; genus Embelia; species Embelia ribes. The sequence continues at coordinate 3,802 of MKEJ01064364.1, forward strand.
ATCTGAAAGCAAGAGTACTAAAGAAGATATATGTAACCTAAAGAAATTGTGTTTATTTCAAAAACAATTCCTTTCCAAAACTCACAGAAAGGCTTCAAGATCATTAGAAATTGAGAGCATGCTCAGTTATAACTCCAAATAACCAATTTATAAATCTGAAAGCAAGAGTACTAAAGAAGATATATGTAACCTAAAGAAGTTATGCTTATTTCAAAATCAGTTCCTTTATAAAAACTCAAAACCTTTTTGTGTCTCAAATCAAACAAATTAAAACTCAAACCTTTGAAACCACAATGAAACACGCTCTATCATCACAACTCAGAAGCCTCTATTCTATTATATGCTTACAGTGTCTTCTTCAAGACACCCTTCCAGGGCCACTTTTAAAAATGATAGTTTGACTAATTTTCTCACACACAAACAGGGGAGAGGGAGAGGAAAACACCAATACCAGCCTTGGCACATTTTCGTGGAAAATAAAATTAAGATAAAGGAATACGAAAAACGCAAAATACCTGCAAGCATCCACCGTCATGTATCACTAACCCAACAACCTTCGCTTGTTTTAACTTTGGCAAGACCTCTCTAATGTAAAAACTTGGAGAGGCTGAATTTTTGGGCTTAAAGATTGGAAATTGCTTCTGCTTCCTCGCTTCTTTGAACTTCAAAGGTAGGTTCCTCATAATGATTACGTCATTTTCAAGATGTGTTATGAACTGATCTTCGTTGTATAGATATGAAAAACTCTTGAACTTTGAACTGCATAGCATATTTTTTAAACAAATCTTAATTCAGCATGCAAACATAAATCTAGAAATTTTCAGTTTGACAGCCAATGTAACAGCAAACCTGATGCCTTTTGCCTGAGTACTATCTTGAATCTCTGGAATTACAAGTGTGGCATTTAAAAGTCTGGAGATAATAACTAGATCGCATATCTAACAGATACAAAAGCCCATTAGAAGTCAGACAAAAATTTGACATAGTATGCTCAAGTCTAACATCGACAACATACCGAACTCCGAACTTTGTCAAACCCACCAAAAACTTTGGCATATATAAAGCCGTTATTCTCCTTTGCTGGAACTGCAATTAAAAAGACAGTGTCAACATATACAACGACACACTGCAAATGAAAAGATAAGTATACATATTCGAGTAAACCATTACCTGGATATTCACCGCGAGGATTAGAATATGGCTGCAAGGACTCTAGAGACTTCACATTTCTCCATACCTTGCTGTATCCAGCAACCTACAGAACTTTAAAGATTAAAAAATGTAGTTCAAGTATCTAAAAAACATCAAATTGACACGCAATACCGAGACATCATAGCTAGTTTTACCTGTCTTCCATCAATGTTCACATTTAGATCTTCATTAAAGGCTGTTATTCCACTGTATTGTACTAGATTGGCACTCGACAATAAGTGAACCAACAAAGAAACAAACGACAACACAAGTCCTCCAAGTGCAGCCCATTTAATTTTCGATCTGAATATCATCTTGCTCTAAACCATGGCATTCCACAGAGCTATATGGACAATTTTTCCCTCATTGAGGGGGACTCAATGCATGCCACAAAGTATAAATTTCGGCGCACGGATGAGACCCCAAGCAGCGTTATCTAATCTGATGTCTTCTTCCCTGGAGAGAGGAGCTTATGGAATCAGATGCATGAGCTTAATCCTATACTGAAGCATATACTCTTACTAACCAATAAAACAGTTGCATCATAAAAAAAACTTTCCCTTTCCAGAATCTCTACTGCCGTCATAAAGGCAAATCCAAAACAAGTTAACCACATGTTACATACATCTGCTCAAGGCTAAGATCATGTAGTAGAAATTACTTATAATATAGGTCAACAAAGGAACTTTTGCCTTCAGAAAGAAGGATAGGCACTGCCTTTTTCAGTTTCCGTAAGCTTTAACATGTGTTTCATGTTAAATAATATTTTATTTAGAAGATAAGCAAAACATGCGGGAGAGATAGTAAGACATTCCCTCATGTTATTGAAGATTACAAACAGTAGAAGATTAAGCAGTCCGTTTTCCACTTCCAACACAATAAGATAGTGAGAAAATAATTGTCTCCACTTCAATTAATTATTTATTACATGGCAATTTTATATCACTTAGTATGATAAGATTGATATTCAAATGAGGGCGAGCAAAAGCAGAAACAGAGATCTATTCGCCATCAGCCCACTGAACTATGGAAAGAAACCCCTCAGGGACATTGTGCACTATTATACCCAGAAAAGGAATGTCAAAGTACAAGTCTGACCTAACTGCTCCACGTGTTCCTGAAAAAAATATTTTCATAACATAGAACAAGAGACCCAGATCGACATGATCACTGGCTTGTTCAATATCCAGCTGACTAAGGAATCAAGGCTACCAAATTTGATATACCCTGTAAAGATCAAACGTAAACCACATACAAGATGAACACTATATCAAACCAGAAAACGAGATAGAAACACGGGCATATAAGTCATTCGGCCCATTGTGCCTATGTTGACACGAGGAACCCATTTTTTTTATTTTCCACTGAAAGGGTTTACAACATACTTATATGCATGAATTCCAAATGATAATCTGCTGGTAACTACTACCTATGCGACAACTCCATACTCTACAATTATCAAACACGACCCAACGGGCAACAGCTTTCCAGACAGTCATCAACTACCTATTTCACATGCAATGCCTCCCTGACAAATGCATTCTAGGATCTACATCATCATACCAATGACATTTCTAGGTCTTAAGGGTAAAATTTTGACAAGAATTAATAAACCTATTCCACAAATTTATGTGTCACAAATTCCAAAGGTGTTCTTAATGCAGACACTCATGCTTCCCTTTACTTGATTCTATCCACTTCTAACTACAATCTACCCACTCATCCTCTTCTAAGTTTTTTATGTAGAGTCGTTCCCAACTCTATTTGTCACTCATTGGGCACTTGCTGTGCGTTAGTAATGTCAATTACTCACTGCTATTAGGTTCCCTTTAACCAGAACTTACTCAAGTTGGCTTCTTCAGCAGTGATAGCCTCAATCCTGATTCCTCCTTTTCCATTGAATTGCTTCACGGTATATTCGACGCCACACAAACAGAAAACACCAAGAATTTCATCTAAAAAAGCCATTAACTCCAGCATACATTGATTTGGGCAACTTATAACTCTTGGTCTGGAGATTGCAAGCTCAAGCCTGCCATAGATAGCTTCTATGCTCGCATGAAAAAATACCCAAGAAAACAACTCAATATGGTCAGAATATTTAAGATCCACGGCTACAAAGGCACACCGATAACCATAATCCAAACATCCTTGGCTTGAGAGTCTTCTTCACAAACCCCCACAATTGAACTCTGCATATGGAACCGCATAAAGTGCCCATGGAAGCTCCAATGGCCCCCGATTACCTCTCAACAAGTTGAAGCATGCTCTTCAGATACCATTACAAGTGGAAGTATTTAGCAACAAGACCAATCGTCAAATATACTCTGGGTAGTTTATGCTATTGAGTTGAAAGGATTTCTTCGACCTCTCAGCAATGTCAAAATTAAGTAGCACTTTTATGCCCTTACCATAACCAAATAGGAGGGTATTTGCAATTCAGCTCAAGCTAGATTCCAATCACCGTGTGCACACATTACATTTGATAACCTCCTCAACGCTGACATTCTCACCAATACCCTCTTTAAGGATGAACCCATATTTTTAAAGAATTTAGTTTCATACACTAATGGTGTGTATTTTCAAACACCAACGCATTTGTGGTGGTCCCCACATGTGTAAATACACACGTACGTGTCATTCATCCGAAACCGATGGTTTATGGAATTTCTATCCAATGGTGGATAGAAATTAATCTCATTTTTAAATAGGTCCAAATATACATTGAAACAAAGAGTGAAATTATTTTTTCTAATTAACAACCAACAAAAAAAGGGTAAGGGGAAAAAAACAACCAGAACAAACACTAACCACTTGTAAATCAAAACCAAATCTTTATCAAATTAAACCCTTTCAGCTATATACAATTGAACAAGATTGTGATTCAATACCATCATCCACATCAGATGCAATTATAGCATAAGTAAGATTTTGCCCCAAACGTAGTTGTAAAGACTAATTATCTTAAAGAATTATCTAAATCAATCACATGCAATATTAATCTTAAATTACTTCATACGAGTGATAAGTAAAATCCCAATAAATTAAGGTGCACTCAATTTTGTTCTAAAAATAACCAAATCCTTAATTCAAACATCCTAAAATCTCGAAAAAATTAATCGAATAGTTAAAAAAAAAAAACTAAATACCAATTGAATAGGAAATGATTCAGATCTTAGACTGTCAACGCATTGTTTCGAATCGACTGTCGGTAGCTGAGAAGTAAGTGAGAGAAGCAAACAAAAATTAGTTCTTTCTCTAATCTCTCTCTTTCTCGATCGAGCAGAAGAGCTATATTCTATTCTATATATATATATACGAAACATTCATATTGGATTATAATGTATTTTTAGTATTTTAATTAATTAATAATATTAATAATATTTATATAATTAAAATTATAAGCTTATTCCATTATTGTTAAATTTAGTGTAATGTTTGCGGCAATTTTTTTTTTTTAATTTTCATAATGTTTAGAAATAAATATAAAATATTTGAATATAGTCTAAAGTTGACTTTTGATCCTTTTTTTAAAAATAAAAACTGCATCAAAATACAAATAAAATATTATTAGTCTTAAAATTCACACAAAACTTTACGAAATTGAAATTGAGTTATTATTTGCTTTTGCATATTTTGACAATTTGATGAAAGTGTACTAAAATGTAATTAAACATAATTCAGTGTACTAAATCGAGAAATCGGTAGTTGTCACATCCCGAATTTCCTTATAAAAACATGGAGACGTGAGTTATGTAACAGAAAGAATAGAGCAACAAAAATCAGCAATAAATGAATATGAAAATAAATACAAAAGTTTATCATATTCCTGCAAACCTAATATACAACATAGTCTGGATATATGTGCATCATTTCCAATAATAACTGCAACATTTAAAAGTGGCAACTACAGTCCACTGCCAGTTTATATAAATATACGTAGCAAAAAGAGAAAGTAGGAATGCTAGCTCAAACACTACACAAAATAAAGAAGTAGGAAGGCTAATGCCAACATTACACAAAAGAAGGTCTCAAGCTACATGCTTGACAAAAATAAATGTACATAACCATCCTGACTACAATCTTGACAACAAACTATATACATGTACATATGGCTACGACTACAAAATGAGATAGATTGCCATTTTCGAGTCCATGCCTATGTATGATCATCTCTAGCCTCCGAGCCTGTAAAATGGTTACATATACGATATACAAAAAGATGAAAAAGAATACGGGTTAGATGGCCAATCAACAACTTAAAAATGAGTTTGTGCAATCTCGAAATGTATGCACATGCTTGCATAATAAAAAGTATGTACATGCTTATATAATAAAAGTAAGTACATAATATCAACAAAAGTCATGAGTAAACTACTCATGCCATGAATATCTACGAATATTATGAAATTCGACAATGAACTTCGACTATGACTAAAGTAAAAAGGTGGGAATAGTATCTTAACGAAGGGTTTTGGGGCAAACTATGAGTGCCTTACCTATAATCAATGCAAACTAGTGTGACATGAATTACAGGCCCGACTTTAAGTTGCACTAACACCTAGAGTAATCGAAGGTCTCACCCTGCGCAGGTTTCTCAGCTTTTACGGTAGGGGTGTATATCCACCTTCAACATTCGAACCCAAACTTCTTCCAACACTTCCACCTCCTCTGCCTCCACCACGATTACCTGAAGAAAATCCCAAATCCAAAACGAAAAGTGAACTAGAAAATTGCCCTTAAGGCCTATGAGGACGAGCATCAAGAACCTGTCATCTCTTGAGTTAAATTGCTTCTACCTTCATAGCTGCACATACCCAATCTTCATAAGTCTTATGGAGCCCCAAAACCATGATGCTCTTAATAGCATGTTGGATTCCATCCTCGAACTTACTCACATGTAGCTCCTTCATAGAGACAAGCTCTGGTGCGTAATGAGAAAACCTTGTAAACAACCTCTGATACTGCTGCACCGCTGAGTTCTTTTGGACAAGGTCTGTGAACTCCTTCCGCTTGCTCTCCTGCAAAGTAGCAGAAAAGAACTCCTTTAAAAATGAACTTCGAAATATCGCCCACGTGATATTCCCACGGCATTGTATCTCTTCATAGACCTTCTACCACTCTCCCACTTCTCTGCCTAGAAAGAATGGCCCCACCGCCATTCGTAGGTCATCATCGACTATGTAGAGTACGTCAAAGATATGCTCTACTCCTGTAAGCCAATGCTCCACATTGATTGGTTCTTCTTCTCCCGTAAATATAGGTGGATTCAATTGTCTAAAACTCATGTGAGCTTCCAAGGCCCTCATCTCAGTACTCGGTATGCTCCCTTCCCTCGTCATTTGAGCCAAGTTATACATAATTTCTTCCATGGTCCTTATCAAGCTTGTGGCATCTATTTGAGTTCCCTTGACTCCCGCTTGAGGTTGTAGTGGAATACGAGGTCGAACATTAGGAATTCTATAAGGGCCCAAAATTTTTCGCCAATACT
>MKEJ01064365.1:0-25912 GCA_001753735.1 Embelia ribes
AAAAAAAAAAAAAAAAAAATCTTATATGACAACCATTTTCCTTCATGTATTTATCACTTCCTTTATTTAGCATTCAATCAATTCGTTATTAGTAGCAATAAAATGTGATTTTTTTTTTTTGCCATTGGTAGTGGCAATCTTTAAAAAAAAAAAATATTATTATTTTTGCAACAACACGTAAATAAATTTTTGCCCCTTAAAAAACAAATATAAATTATTTTTGTCATTAATAATGGTGAACTGTAAAAAAATTAATTAATTTTCACCATTACTAGTGACGAACTGTAAAAATAAATATCATTTTTCGCTATTACTAGTGACGAACTGTAATATATATATATATATTATATGTATATATATTGTCATTACTGGTGTCGAACAATATACAATATTTTCAAATGTTCGTCATTAGTAATGACGAACGTGAATCATATTGATAATTATTTCTGCTAATAAACCGTTCACACAATTTTACGGGCCACCTGGACCAAAATTACAAAAAACCTAGAATATTTGTACTCTGAACTGAGAATTGATGCATCAAAGGCGATTATGCCGATTCTTTCAGATTTGTTTTTGATTGCACATTCAGTATTTAGAATATTGTCGGTATCCAATACCAGTCCAATAGGTGGAACCATAGTTTTCAGACCGGACGGGCTGCACTCGTACAGATTATTCGGCTTGTTTGGTTGTCCGCAATTTTACTTTACTTTTGTATTCTTAACTAAAAATAAAAATATATTTTTGGTAAATAAAAAAAAATATGTATATATATTTATACTTTGGAGACAGGAAAATATACTTATGTAGAAGTAAAAATTTTGATATTTTTTTATAAAAAAATAATTTTTTATACTTTATACTGTTATCAACTACTTTTTCACAATTTCTAATTCCAATTTTTACCAAATACACTATAACACTTAAATTTTTTACTTAAAAATATATTTTTCTACTAATATAAAAAAAATATATTTTTATACTTATGAGATTAAACCAAATGAGCCCATTATGGGAGCCGAGCTGAATTCATTTATAATTTGTTAAAGTAGACAACTAATTAGATTGTTGCGGTTAACTGAATTGTCTGAAAATAAAGCTTGAATTAGAAAATGCAATAATCTTTTCTTGAAGAGTTAAAAATCCCAAAGCATTTTTATTGTGAAAGGAGAAATATAACTATATCCTGGGACACAGCCTATATGCTAAAAAAATAAACATATCATCACATCAATAACAAATCTCACTATTTCATATAATAGTGTGTTAGAATTTTGAAGCATGAAGATATTTTACACTAGTATACATTGTCGCGGATTCAAACATAGTCTAAATGCATATATTTTTTGAGAGTCAAGATCTTCCACATTCTCGACCGTGCTTTCTTTTGTACCCCTTAATGTTTATAAACCAAAATTGACAATAATCAATGACTTTTAATAACATAACACATATTTCAAACGTAAAAATATAATTATTTAATTTTGAAATTATACTATTCTCTAAATTTTCATATATTAGCTATTTTACATATTAAAACGAAAATTAAGATTACAGTACTTCAAAATGTAAGAATTCATATTTTCTAGATGTTATTTATACTTATTAGAAGTTAATTTCAAAAACATTTTGGCTCAAAAATATTACAGGGTACATAAAGGGCCACAATCAAGAGGTAAATAATATTGATTCGGTTCTGTAATTATAATTCTAAATACTCCCAGGTGCCTCTAGATACGGTCATATTGACGAAACGAGTTAATGTTGTTAATATTTTATATTAGCATATATTTTAACGATTCATTATCATCTCGTTAATATACAACAATAATGTCAAGAGTGGTTCCACTGGTAATGGCACCTTCATTTTTAAAATAAAATAAAATTAAAGCTTGTAGAATTGGATAAAATTATTAGTACAAATGAATTGTGATTCACCAGACCCACTTATGGAAATAAATAATGACAAAAAATAACAAAAAAAGAGGGGGTCTAAAAAATAATTGCAAGTGTGGATAAATTAATGTGGGGCAGACCAGAAACATCGCAGTTAAATTACACGAGAGACAAAACTCCTCAAGATAAGAAAGTGAATTACGAAAATAATAATAATTAATAAAAAAGGTGCGTTGTCCTGTGTGTATATAATAGCAATCCGCACTTGGAACTTCTCCTCAGTGTGAAGCTTTATTGCCAACTTAGATACAATTTTTTAACTCACTCTTTTCCCCCCTCTCGCTTTTTTAGAGCCAGAGAGAAACCTCTTGGGAGTCAGGGGGGGACGCAGAGAGATTCAGAGAGACAGAAAGAGAGAGATGTTTGCTTCGGAGAATGGTTTGTTAGGAGACCCGAGGCTCAAGGCCATATCCGAAGCTATTCGGGTTGTCCCTCATTTCCCCAAGCCAGGTTTTATTTTTATTTCTTATATATATTTATATTTTTAGATTATTATTTGCAGTAGCCTTTCAGCTCACTCTTTTAATTTCTAAATTTAACAACTGGGGGGAATAGAAAGATTTACCACGGGTGTTAATTTTATTTTTTGAGAAAAAAGAGAATTGTTAGAAAATTTATTCCGGTATTTCTCGTTTCGTATCTAAATCTAATTTTAGAAGAATCTACTCCACCTTCGGACGACATTTTAAAAAGTCATTTCTATGCTGTAAGAGGTTTTAAAAATAACTTTTAAAACATTTTTTTAATATTTTAACTAATGTATTTATTCTATTTTGATAAAAATAGTATTGGTGGTATTTAAGAAGATTAGTAGTATTTCTCTCCTCACTTCGTCGTTTGAGAAAATTTTCGAAGGGAGCCTCCTTTACAAAGACTGCTATTAATGCTTTTACAATATTTTGTGAATTGGATTATTTTTAACTCGCAAGTTTTTAATTTAAATTAAATAGTAATTATTTAACGGTTTGGTTAGAGCGGCTAAAACTTTCCTATAATTTTATGTAAAAAAAAAGTCCTATAATTTATAGAAATTAGAAGAGAATAGTCGTTGTATGTGTATGTAATGTATGTATGGTTTTGTTGGTTATAGGAATAATGTTTCAAGACATAACAACGCTGTTAATGAACCCTAAGGCATTCAAGTACAGTATTGATATATTTGTGGATCGTTACAGAGACATGACCATCTCCGTTGTCGCTGGTACTTTCTGTCTCCTACACACTTTGGTACACCGGTCTATTAATTGTTTTTTGTTTTTTTTCTTGTTCTCCCTGTTTTTTAGTGCAACTCTTCTATTGTATGTTTTTCATATATTTATTTTATTTTTTTATTATAATAATTGAATTGGTTCTCCTCCAATGTATATATGGATGGCCTAGTGCTCAGAATTTCTGCATAGTGGTGTCTCGGAGAACCTGAAGTATGCAATCTTACGCCTGTTTGCGGAGATGTTTTCAACCGGACAAATTGTGAACCCACAAGTTGTAATATGACTATAATTTATTGAAATTTAAGTTTAAGAGTTCTATAAACAACTAGTATCAATTTTGGAGAGACAGGACATAGGGGAATAATTAAATGTTCTGCATTGTGAGATTTGTAGATTGGTCATCCATTGCCCAAAAGAAAAGAAAAATGTAAAAAGTAAAAATCAGTTGTGCGGATTTGCTGATTAATAATTAAACTGAAGTGTTAAATTACACAGCATTTGGGGGAGCAAATAAAAGAAGATATTCCATTGAACAAAGATATTCCATTGAACAAAGATATACCATAGTACTAGATTTTCAATATTAAATAAATTTCCATAATTATATCCGTCCTTGATAATCCTAGTTCTTTAAAATGCCAGAGCTAGTCCAATTACATTTGTATTTTCCATAGTCTGTCGTTAGAAAGGTAAATTGACCCTTGACTAAAGTCCAAGGGGGTATCATCTCACCCCCAAATAATTGATTCTGAGGTCAAAGTTACTAAAATCCTAAATGGAATCAGGATTGTTGGGGAAAATGGAAACGGAAATGCATGGTAAAAAAAATATTGGGGAATAAAAAATGAGGATATGATTTTGAATTTTTTTGGATACGATTATATAATATATTTGAAATATGTGCAAAATGTGTATGATTTTTTAATCTAATCACATTTTAAAGTTTTACTCTATTTTGTAAGTATTATGATATATATGCTTGTATATTAAAATTACAATACTTGGTATGAGCAAACTAATTATAAATAAAAATAATAGAAATAAATAAAATGATTTAATCATAGAATTACTATAAAAAAAAAAAAACCTGAAGTCTCACAATATTTGCGTTGATTTTTATTTAATTTTTTATGAAGTGGTATCCAATGAGTTTCCTGTAAATTTGTCAAAAAAGTTAATATTAAGTCTCCTAATACTAGTATTTTTTTGAAATCAAATTTGAAAATTGCAAAACCTAATACTAGTATTTTGAGCGTTCCCTAGTCATTTATAGGTGTTTCTAATTGTTTTCCAACATTTCGGAATCGTTTCCAATATGTTTTTCCTTAAAATTCTCCGGAATTTTGTACCCGTACCAGAAATGACTTTCCGGTAAAATGCAATTCCCATCCTATTAGTGTTTCACCCCCAAATAATTGATACTAAGGTCGAAGTTAACAAAGTTGTAAATGGAAGCAGGATTTGTTAGGAAAAATGGAAACGGAAAGGTATGGTAAAAGAATATTGGGGAACAGATAATGAGGATATAATTTTGATTCTTTTTAGATACAATTATATAATAGTGGGAAATATGTGCAAAATATGTATGATTTTTTAATCTAATATTTTACAGTTTTACTCAAAGTTGTAAGTATTATGATACACATGTTTGTATATTAAAAATACAATACTTGGTATGAATAAACTAATTATAAATAAAAATAATAGAAATAAATAAAATTATTTAATCATAGAATTATTATAAAAAAAAACCCCTCAAGTCTCACAATATTTGTATTGATTTTTATTTAATTTTTTATGAAATGGTATCCAATGAGTTTCTTATAAGTTTTTCAAAAAGTTAATATTAAGTTTGGTAATACTCATATTTTGAGTGTTTCCTAGTCATTCATGCGCATATTTCTAATTGTTTTCTAACATTTCTAAATTGTTTCCTTAATGTTTCTTCTTAAAATTTTTCGGAAATTTGTACCCGCACCAGAAATTACTTTATGGGAATTGTGTTTCCAGTAACTTTGTTGAGGCTGAAGATTGCATTTCTCAATGGTTGGTAAACGCGCCCGAATTTGCAGGGTGCAGAATGTAACCAAACAGATTGTCGCAAAAGCTGTTATTTTGAGGTTAAGCAATGTTTGCAGCAGTAATTTGTTAAGAATCTTCAAAGGACTTTTTGTTGTTTGCAATGGCCAAGATATTATCTTGGCACGCATGATAGGAATGACACTTCGATTGAACGGCGAAGAATTGAATTTCCATTTTTTTGTTGTCAAAATTATTCAATGCATAATATTGATGCTATTCATTGTCTGATCTGGCTGATTATCGAATACTTGCCATTTCAGCTCAGGAAAACCCTTTCAGATGGAACTTTTAATTTGTTACATTTTTGCCAATTATGTGACCAAATTGTAGGGGTTGAAGCTAGAGGATTCTTGTTTGGCTCTGCAATCGCATTGGCCATTGGTGCAAAATTTGTCCCTCTTCGTAAACCCAAGAAGTTACCAGGTTCGCTCTTACAATTCAATATCGTAATCGATTATCAGTTATATTTTTTTTATGATATCTCTCTATATTTCATTTTTCTGATCCATCTAAGTGCTAACATTGAGATATATTCGTAGGCCAAGTAATCTTTGAAGAGTATGAGCTCGAGTACGGTGTTGATTGTCTAGAAATGCACATAGGTTCCGTTCAACCTGGGGAACGTGTTGTAATCATTGACGATTTAGTAGCTACGGGTGGCACTCTTTCTGCAGCAATTAGGCTTCTGGGTACAACTATTATATTATCTTTCTTTTAGCTTTTTTTTTTCACTGAAACTTTTATCTTTTTTTTTTCATTGCTTAGCTCAATGAATTTTCAGTTTCATGTTTTAGCCTTTTTTTTTTAAACCAGAACGAGTTGGGGGTGAGGTCGTTGAATGTGCTTGTGTTATCGGGTTGCCGGCCTTCAAGGTAATAATTACTTTATAAATTGAATGTGCATGTTTTTACTTACTGAGATGAGATTTAGGAGATGGTTTCTACTGTTTTGAGAACTAATTCTCCAAATTGCAGTTCTGGAAAGTTTTTTCATTTTTGGAACTTAAAAAAACTGTTTTCAGAATCATAACCAATTGCAGCTCATAAAAGAGGTAAAGACTGGATGCCACATTTCATTCTCTTTTTTATTTTATTTCCCGTTTTTAATTTAAATGTTTTCGTAAAATTCACTCTTTCTCGTCACTTTGCTAGTTTTGATTTTTTCGGATGATGTTATGCCGAGTTCATTTGCATTTCCTTTGGCAGGGACAAAGCACACTAAGTGGAAAGCCACTCTATGTTCTTGTCGAACCTCGCCAATAAACAATACGGGGTACTGTTTTATTATCCCAATCCGATAAGTAATATAATCACACCATTGAATGGTCCGGATTTATGAATCTTTTGATCAACTGTTGAAAATTGTTATCTATTTACATGTCACAGGGTCATTTTTGGGAGCTTCTCTGGGGATATTGATGAACTTCTTCATATTTGGTATGCCTGGATAACAAATCTCACGGTTTCTGAGACTTGGCCATTAATTTCGAAGTCGTGCTCATTTGTCGAAAAAACAGGACAGTGATGTGAAACTGTGTTTTAGATTAATTATAAAACCAGGGTTGCTCTCGGTTTCGGCCAATCATTCTGTTCCATCATTTTTCTATCTTTTCTTTTCCAAGGCTTGCTTGTTGCAAAATCATTGTGTACCAATTCAATTTTTTTTTTCTTTCTTATGCAATCGTTGTTTCTTGTACTGATTTTCTTATACATTGTGCAATCTAGCTAAACTTTCATATTCTGCCTTTGATTTTCTGCCCACTTGTGTTGTGAGAAATACAAGCAGGTTGATATTGTGTTCTCATCTGGAATTGTTTGTATTCAGAGGTGCATTTCTTGCTTCACTATATCCCTATATCCATGTGCACAAATTATGATCGGTAATAGCTTCTGGGTCGTAGCTACACGTAGGACATTTACCATGATTATACATGCAACACCCACAAATTCATGACGACAAAACACAATGATTCATTCATTGAATATTTGAAAATTTACATTGAAATGTCAACGATAACATAAATTGATCTCATTCGGCATTTTTTATCATGTTTTGGACTCTTATTGGAATAAAACATCAAGACTACATGCACCTCATTCGAATTGAATAAAACATTGTACCGCCATGTACCTCATTCGAATTGAAGAAAATACTCTAGAAAGGCTCGAAACGAAAACCTAAGCGTCACCGTTATCAAGGAAAACAGACAAAAGATTCTTACGATCAACATCAGTTTGTTAATAGAACCACAATCAATCCTTAATACATCTTTGATTGTTCAGGGTTCAACAACTACAAACGAATATGACCTAATAGATCGAAAAACCTTACCTCACAACAAGGACCAAAAGGCAAGTCCAAATTTGCCTAGGGTTTTGTGTTGGAAACCTTTACCCTCTCCTCTCTCTACGAATGAAATTGGGCATTAGTTTTATGTTTTCTTATGGTCATTTACAACTTTAGTCCCTAACATTTGAAGGGCCTTACAATACAATACATAGGAGGTGAAAAATGATGCCTTCTCACAAGACTCGGGGACTGAGTGCAGATGATCTTGAAAAACTATTTCACACCTGATTCAAAAAACCAAAACTATAATAAATTGCAACTGGGAGTGTGCATAATAGTATGCGTCATTGCAATTTTACTATTGAATGACAACACTTTTACCTAAGCAGCTCAAAGTTACAATGGTAATCATTTTAGTGTTAAATGTACGAATAAGTTCCAATAAATAAGGAGGTATCCGCATGAGGTTCATTTATCAACCAATGGGAAATTATAAAATATTTTATTTGTTAGCATAGATATATATTCCCCTTCAAAAATTATTGGACAAAAAATTATAAATTTATGCTAGATCGAAGGCCTCAAAGAATCAACAATATAAATATTGATATCGGTACTACGGAAAAGTGTAATTTTAAGAAAAATGACCCCATGAAAAATAGCAAAAAAATGTTAATGACTTTAAGAACGACAATCGGATGACCTAATATTGTCCATTAAATATTTATTAAAAATACTAATTTCATTATAAATAAGTTTTATTTAATCTCTTGCATGCTATCTATTATGGGATGGCAGAATCATTATAATAACTATGTCAATTTTGAAAATTTATACACAGAAACTACTGTTTCAATCGAAACAATGGAGACCAAATAGCATTGTTGATGAAACTATGGGTACCGGAAGTGTAATTCAACCTATAGTCTGGTCGCGTAGCCGTAACGTAATATTCGAGCTCAGATCACGCACTTAACTTGCGCGTGCATAACTCTCTTTCCCCACAAAAATAAAAAACGAAAATTTACTTACTTATTTACAAATAAATGCGAGAGCTGAAATTGGGGGAAAGGTATATACAAAACCTGATCTCCGATTCTCGCTCTTCAATCAATCCCAATTCCCATACAATATCCAAACCCTAACCCTAATTTTGGGATAACATATACATACATATGAATTCACAGTCAATTTGAATCCGAGACAGGATCAAAAAAAGGGGGAAATTAAAACCCTAGAAACAATTATTCATTAAATTAAAAAAAAAAAAAGGTGAAGACGGATTGAACAATGTCTGCAATTGTGTGCGGCAGCAAGAGATCATTCTTCGAAGACCTGCCCACGTCATCAGCCACGTCATCAGCATCGTTGCCTCCGGTTACGAAGCGCCGCCGCTTCTCCCCCTCCGGTTCCCCTGTTGGATTCCCTTGCTCGTCCTCTCGCTTCGATCAGCTCCGGGTCCTTTTCCCCCACATGGACAATCACGTATCTCTCTTTCTCTCTTTTACTTATATATATATTTGATCGAATTTTAGTCGAAATTGAGGCTTTTGACATTTTTATGTTTCATAGATGAATATGAATTTTAGTTTCATTTGATTAGTTTAGATAATTGGATTTAGGGGGTTTTGGTGCAATGGATTATTTTATGCATTTATTTTCGATATAAGTGAAGGGTCCCGATTATCCTTGGGAAAGAAGAATTCTTGCTACCGTGGGCACCAAATAAAATGGTTATATAATGTGAAATTCCTATGTTAGATAATTGCTACTATAGTAGATTAGTTTACTTTTGATTGGATTAACTGAAATAATTGGATTTTGGTGGATTATTCTGTGCATGTTGCAATAGATTTTTGTATTTATTTAGTTGTTTCATTCTCTAGCTCTAAATCTCTCGTATTGATCGGATTTTGTTTAAATTGAGGTTTATGCCATTTTTGTGTTGGATGAATATGGATTTATGTTTCATTTGATTAGTTGAGATGATTGGATTTAGGGGTTACGGTATGATAGATTATTGTGATTCAGAAGGACACACATATTATAGACAAACAAGTTGTATTAGATAGGTATTAGTAGCATCTAAAAATTCACGCTAATGATCCGACATGATAATTTATTGTGGTTTCATTTAGCCGACCAATTGGGATTTTAAGGCTTGGTTAGTGATGGTGATGATTTATGTGTCTATATAAGTGAAGGATCCTGAATATTGTCCTAAAAAAGAAGCCTTGCTACCATGGATACCGAAATAAAAAGATATAATCTTGTGAAATACCCATTTTATATAATTATTACATTTTTAGTTGGATAACTTGAAATAATTAGATCTAAGGTATTAATCATTGTGCGATGCAAGGGATTTTTGTATGCATTTAATTGTCTGACATAAGTGAAGTGTCCGATTGTCGGGAAAGAATTATAGCTATCATGGATGCCCAAAAAAAAATGTGGCCTTGTGAAACCCAATTGCTGGTTTGCCCCTTTTTGTTGTAGCATACAATAATAGTTCAAAGGAAAATTAAACGAACTGAGCCCTTATGTTAATTAAGTAGATTTTGAATGCTATTTCTTAATTTCTGTATTGAGAAACTAACTATAAATATTAATATTTTGTTGTCTCCAAGCACAAAATTTAAAATTCTCTCATTTCATAAATTATGTGGTGGAAAGATGATCTTCTTGCAAAAGTTAAATTGGCACTTTTAAAATTCCTCCTTTTTATTGGGATTTGAAGTTTATATGGAAATTTTTGGGAATTGGAAGTGTTAATTATGCCTGACTGTATACACTACGAGAATTGATGTCTCACGGTTTTGTGTCTTTCTTGAGGATAATTGTGAGTAGTAGGCTTGTTAGTTTTCGTCAATGTTGGTGCTTAAAACAATTGCCACGCTGATTTTTTAATCCTATTTGACTTGCTTGTTTTTGATGTCATTACCTCTAGCAAGACAGCATAGAAAGGTTAATGTGTAGGTGCAGTGTCTCTATGTGCTTTGTTGGAAATATTTTCCTGAATTTTTTTTGTTCTGTTTTTAAGGTGGTGAAAATCTAACGTTTTGAGTTGCTTAACTTGCCTGCTGAATTGGAACATATTCCTTGCACCCTGCAAGGGTCAACATTTGAACCAGATGGGCAGATATCCTGCTACATGTGCTTAATTGTTTTAAACCCAAATTTCCGTATTTATTACTTTTAATCTTAATTACACTTGAAGTTACTTGATAATGCATTATGTTACTTATTATGCAAGTTATCTTGGCATTTTGGCTGGACAAAATTAGCTTGTACTTCCTACTTATTTTTGTCTTTTCATATACATTTCTACCATTACTGATGCATTTCCCCCCTCCTACAATTCAGATTCTGGAGAGAGCATTAGAAGAATGTGATAATGATTTAGATGCTGCCATCAAGAGGCTTCATGAACTTTCTCTTGGGTATGCTGCAGAGGAAACAAATGGAAGTGCGGAGAAAGGTTTGTAAACTTTGTATTTATGTAAAGTGGACAAACTAAGAAGTATAAAAAATTTTGGGCTTACATTGGTCATTGTCTAACCGTGCATTTGTTCCTGCTATATAAATCAATTTTGATGTTTCTTGGACCTTGGATGGTTATCCACACTAGTAACTTTTTCTCTTATCGGGATTAACCAATACTCATCTTTGGCATGCGAGCCTCTTTAGATAACAGAT
The DNA here is from genome assembly GCA_001753735.1 of Embelia ribes. Lineage (NCBI taxonomy): Eukaryota > Viridiplantae > Streptophyta > Magnoliopsida > Ericales > Primulaceae > Embelia > Embelia ribes. The sequence continues at coordinate 11,241 of MKEJ01064365.1, forward strand.
CAATCTACCATGTTATAATATTGTTGTTCTTGAGTCATAATTTTTGAGGGCAAATGCACTCAGTACACTTGTTATTGATGACTGCATTTGGCATTTTATTTTCGTATCCTTTTATTACTTTCGTCTCTTATAAATATGGGTTTTCCTCAAGTACATGACCTCTTGGTGATTTAGGACGGAAACACTAATCAATTGTATGAGGGAATAGTGAGAAGAGATAAAGGTAGACCTTTAAGGGGGGGCGTTTGGCGGCACTACTAGAAGTGCTTCCTGACACTAATCTTTTTACAGAATTTTTTTGTGTTTGGTGAACAATTTTTCATGCACTTATTTAGAAGTTAACAGCTCCAAAAGCCCATTTTGTAGAAGTCTATTTTCTGTACTTTTGTGGAAGCCCATCTATAAGACTTCTCGCGAAGTGGGAACTAGTTTAAATGAATTTGAATGGGATTCCATTCGTATCCCTAATGTTTTAATCATAATACCTATATTACCCTTGTGTATGCGAGTAACTATAAAGCCTATCATATAGAGGGCAAAAAAATGCATTTTGGGAACAAATTACCCCTTCTCTTTCTATCTCTAAACCGTCTCGATCTGCAAATCCTTTTACCTCCACCTCCTCTTTGCAGCGGTGACCTTTGCCACCACTGTCGTGGCTATCCTCCTTTTTATCCTGTTGAAAACCCTAATTTTAAAGTCGAAAATTATGATTTCAAATAGCTTTTGTGTGATTATGGCAGGGTTTGAGTGAAAAAAAAAGGATGTAATGGCCTTACTGTACTGATCATATATATGTGTGTGCATATCATAAGTAAGTTTATGTGGGATGATGCGATTTTGTTTTGAATATTGATGTTGAAATTGAAATGCAAATGCATTTCGAATTTTCCTAGTCCTCTTATAAGAAAAATTAATTAAGTTACAAAATTTATAAGTAGCTTCAAACTTATTTACCAAACTTTCCGGGTTAACTTCCAAATATGAAAGTACTTATAAAATAATGTTCACCAAACAACATATTTGTGCTGAACATGCTTATCTGAAAGTCCATTATTTAAAGTCCATTTACAAATGGACTTGTTAAAAAGCAAGGTTTGTCCCAAACGCACCCTAACTATGTGCATAGAAGTGGTAGAGAAGAATATGCACACGGTAGAAATAGATGAACAGGTTGCCTTTGATAGAAATGGTTGGCGTTGACAAATTCACATTGACAACCTAACATGACATCTTATTTTGGTTCCATTGAGCCAACCCCAATTTATTGGGACTTAAAGCTTGGATAATGATGATAATGATGATGATGATGATATTTTTATATGAAAAATTTACCGAGCACGTCTAATTTACAGGTGCTTTAACAATAAACGGAGGAGCAGCTGATCCTGCAGGTTCCTCAGTTCCAAGTAATTTTCAGATGGGTGGTGCAGAATGGGTGGAATTGTTTGTGAGTGAAATGACGAGTGCTACTAGTATAGATGATGCCAGATACCGTGCCACAAGAATCTTGGAAAGCTTAGAGAAGTCAATTACCGAACGTGCTGATGCTGAAGCAGCTCAAAATTATCACAAGGTTTGTATGATATGGTAACTTGGGAACACATCCTTCTGTTTTCTTGTATCAAACATTTTGATGATTAAACTGATGGTAAAGAAAAGTCTGCTTCTTATGTGCTTTATTTGTTCTAATGTGCTCAATAGTTCTGTCATTTATTAGTAGTGTTTGTCTATATTCTAGCACTATATTCCAGTAGTTATTTATAGTTTTTGTATATTTGTCCAATGTCATTTGACATCTGCAGGAGAATGTGATGCTCAAGGAACAAATCGAGGTACTGCTCCGGGAGAATAACATTTTGAAGCGCGCTGTGGCTATCCAGCATGAAAGGCAGAAGGAGTACGATAATAAGGACCAAGAGATTCATCAACTGAAGCAGTTGTTGGCTCAACATCAGGAGCAGTTGAGAACACTTCAGGTTTGCAAGAGACTTTATAACTCGATTACTTGACAATGTTGACATCACAAAGCATAATAATTAAAGAATAGTTTATGTTAGTTCTTAGAATTAGAAAGAGTGCACATACTTTTAACCTTTTTTTCCTTGAAAAAATGTGAAGAGGTTCTGTCTTATCGCTTGCCTTACGAGTTACATTGCATTAGACTTACGATTGACTCTATTCCCCTAATGCTTAGTTAGGTATTGGGGAGCGAAATTAAACAGTGTTCTAATACTGAAAATTCTGGTTTATTGAGCACTCTGCTGGCTATGTGAGTTTCTTTTCAGAAATTTGCATTGCAATTTTGCCAAGTTCATTGGCGTCTGTTTTATGGAATTCTATCTGCAGATTGTTTAGTATCTGTTTCATCACGTCTTGTATGCTTTTGTGCCAATCATTACCTCAATATTTAAAAGAATCACCTTTGTGTCCAATTTGATTTACCACCACTTACCAAAGTAGCCCTAAAAAGGTAGACTATGGTACTGAAAGATAATGCCGAAGAGGAAAAGAGAATTTTTGCCAAATATTCTAGCGGTCTTCAATTATTAGAGAATCTATACTGTTACACGTCATGCGATTAATAGCATTTGCTTAAGATTTTTTCTTCTTGTTTTCATGAGTTCTCCAAAATGGATTTTGGAGTCACATTGCCACTGAATAAGAATTCTTTTTTATGGTTGTAGGTAAACAACTATGCCCTGACGTTGCATCTGCAGCAAGCTCAACAAAACAGTTCAATCCCAGGGCATTTCAATCCTGATATCTTCTAGTGAAGTGAGAAACTTTTTTCTTCACAAACCAACAACACAATTCTGGTTAGATCGACAATCAGACCGTCATTCGATGTATGCCAAAAAAATCTTTCTTCTTTTCCCTTTTTATTTCCTTTTTATTTCTTTGAGTGTGAGATTAGCCCAACTCTGGGCTTCATCTCCCATTTCTAAATTTGTTATCATGTTGAAATAATGACTAAATCTATGTTATGATTGAGTAGCAGCTTAGTAGTTTCAGTACCTTGTGCCGACTGTGGCGATATCAGGATACATTATATAGCTTACAAACCTTCGGGAGGTACAGTGTATATGACTTGCAAGTGTTAGAAGAATGTTTGTGCTTGCTTAAAAACAGTGTTTATTTTCTGGATGGTTATGATAAATATATGGTTTTCTGTATTGTAATAATTGTGCCAATTGGGGATGAGAGATACAACGTTGCCATTATGTATTTTAGCAGCCTTTCTAATTGATTGATGGTTATGGTATTAGTAGTTAACACTTTCAGTTACAAGTGAGTTTCTTAGAAAATATGGACATTATCTCATGATATTGTGACTTGTTGACTTCTTGTTGCTATTGGTATCTCAGATTTTCAGTTACAGAACTTGTTTCAGTTTTGGATCATTGATTAATGTAGAGAGAGACTATTTTACGTGAAAATGAAATTTCATGCATGATTGTGTAGTTGAAAAGTTTATTGTCGGAAAGAAATATATTCATAAAAAGTCAGAGGATTTGAGAACAATGCTATTTGTTCTATTAGGTTTTATGATGAGAAATCCTTATACCAAACAAATTATAGCCATTGAAAAGTGAGCTTACTTATTTTATTTTCCAAATCAAATGTAAGTTGTTGATCTTAATTCATTTTTCTGACATTTTTTGGTCTTTAGCTGCAGTTATAAACATCGACATAGTCCATTGGTTTCTTTTTTCATCTTGTTATAAACATCGACAGTCTATTGGTTTCTTTTTTCATCTTCAATTACTAATGTGATTATATTTCACAGAACAGTGCCAAAGGTTGTATAACATTTTACATAATCTTTGTTATTCAGAAGTTCTAATGTATAAACCAGCAGGATATCACTGGCTGCCAACTTATTCCAAATACAAGATGTTACATCTAGTTTAAGCGAAAAAAGATAGTACTCTACACGACTACATGACAATTCACAAAAATTTTCCTAGTACAGTTTTCCTTGGTGGGGTCTCTTCCTCTCCATCTTCTTCGTCTGATTTATCAGTTGCATTCAAAGCACAGCGGAGAACCGAGTTAACCTGCTTCCTTAATCTGGCATTGTCCACGAAGACGTCTGTTAACATCTTCCTTAAATAATGATCCCTTGCTTGCATTCTGCTGTCATTGTCGTTGCTTGCAGCAGCGTTTTCAATGTCTTGTGCGAGGAGTTGTGCCTGTTTATGCAAAATACAAGCACACTCAGGAATGGTTAATACAGACATATTACGCAACTATCCCAGTACCCACACGCACAACGTGGCACTCGTTTGGGACTTGCTGCAAGTGTTGCTAAAGTTCACCATGCCTCATATCCACAATCAGAAGAAAATATCATGTGACTAAATATATAATCGCATAACTGCCTTCCACAGAACCTCCACAGTCAGAGCATTCATACTTGGTAATTATTCAGCAAACACTGTAATGTTTATACACTTGACAGGAATTTTGGTCTTGAATACTAAGTACTAGCTAGTAGCTACTAATTTGTAAAGGTTCACTCACTTTTTAACTACCTCTCAATTTACGGAAAAATAGTAGTATAAAGAGCATGTGCAATGATGATGATGATTCAGTTTCATTCTAGTCCAATGATTAGAAGGTCCCAATAATGGGAAAATTAAGTTAGCATTTTCCTCCTCACTTTTTAGTGACTCACGTGTATGACACTGTATACCTTGGATTTCTTGATTTTGAATTTTCAAGTTTCATAAACAGAGCCCGTAAGGAATTGAACATACCTCAGCAAGAAGAAGACCAATATGATAACGGGAAAATTAAGCTAATATTTTCCTCACTTTTTAGCGACTCACGTGTATAACACTGTATGCCTTGGATTTCTCGATTTTGAATTTTCAAGTTTCATAAACAGAGCCTGTAAGGAATAGAACATACCTCAGCAAGAAGAAGACCAATACGATTATCAGATGTCATCAATAGGTCTGCAGAATCTGATGGTGATGAAATATCCACAACTAATTTATCTTCTTCCTCGACAAGAAAATCAATGCTGCATTCTTCAAGCCGGGCTCGAAGGATTTCACACTCGTGCAGCAACTTTGCATTAGCAGCATTTGAAAGCTCCCATCTTGACTTTTCCTTCTGTAGCACGTTCTAAAGAAACAAGGGTTTATACAACAATCCATTAGTTATATATATGGACAATCCAGTGTACAAAACTCCTGCATTGCGAGGTTTAAGGAAGGTATGATGTACGCAACCTTGCCCCTATTTATAGAGAGGCTATTTCCAATGGAATAAACCTATAACCCACAAGTGGCAATGGATGCGTGCATGACCCTAACATATAAATATTCAACACCAACATCAATTTCAAAAGAGCCTGGACATGGAACAACTATGATCATCAAATGCCATATAAACAAGCCATCTCCATACAACAATCCATTAGTTAATATCAAAGATTTAACAATTTGCCAAACCAACTATATTATTTATTCAAAGAGCAAACTATATCACGACTATGAAAAGATGTTTTGGAGCCCTTAATGTAAAAGTTGCGACCCTTGTGGACAACCCAATATGGTTTCCTAATTTTAAGCTTTCAGAAAGATGTCTTGAAAGATGAAACAAACTGACAAATAAAATAAATTTTGCATTGGAAAAGTGAAAGAGGGAAAGTGTTAGCTACCTCCACTTCCATTTTTTCTTTCAACAAAGTGCTAAGCTCCTGCTTCAATTCTGACTGAGAACTTCGAAGAAATTTAACCTCTTTGACAAGGAGTTTAACATCTGTCTTCGATTTCAACTCCTGGTCTTCTAGTTTTTTTTGCCAGTTCTCAATCTCCTCCCTAGCACCATCCAATTCTTGTTGCAACATTCCATTCTCTTGCATGATAGATAACTTGGCTGTTTGAATGCGCAATTTCTCATCCTAAAGATACCCCAAAAGAAGAATCAGTATCCTAAATGATTGACATTTCATCATGTTCATCTAATTTAATTTTTTTATATACCTGTTCAGACTTCAATTTCAGCTCCATCTCTATACACTTCCTCCTGAGTTCCTCCACATCCCACTGCGTTTGAGTAAATCTTTCCTTTTCAATAAGTACAGCTTGTTGCAAGTTCTCTTTACTACTATGCTTGGTAGTATCAAGATCCACTTCTAAGTCCTTGACCTGCAAATAGACAATGCTAGTAAGTACGTATAGCCATCAAAATTGCATATAAATTACCAACTGGAGGTAAGAGCATGGTGTAACTCGGCTGGCTTCTCCAATTTCCGTAGGACAGTTCATACCGAGGCATTAAATGAATGACAAGAAACTGATGGGTATTTTTGTGAAGTACCTTAGTTGTGAGATACTGCCTCACAGCAAGCTCTTGATTTAATCTTGCTATGAGATCTTCCATGTCGGTTTTTGCTGTAGTCAGTCTCTGATGCAGGGAATTAAGAACCCGATTCATTTTATTGCGCTCATCTGATGGAAGCGCAACTAAGAAGTCCTTAGGAAACTCTAAATCAGAACAAACATGATCATCCAACGTATTTAGATGTTCAACATCATTTTGAAGGTCAAGGGAGTAATCGCCACATGAATTTGCTATCCCCAAATTTGAAATTTCAGTTCTTACAGAATAAACATCACTTGCGACACTGTCCATTGACAATCTCTGATGGTGGCCACCTAGTTTCCGATGATCTGGTCCAGACAGAGACCTTTTTCCATCCTCACCGTTGGATACAGCTTTTGAACTAATATGGTTAGATGGATTACTGTCTCTTGCACTTCCATTATTTTTCAAATGTTTTGAAGTGCGATGCTCAAATGTTTTATTTTCCATGCCAACTTCGGAATAGTCATCCCTATTGTGCCTTGGTGTTCCAATCTCCGAAGCTTCATTAGATGATTCGTTACCGTAATCTGAAGCAACTGAGGAGCTACCGGCAACCCCATAAACATCCGAGTTGAACTGGAATTGCTTTGACGGAAGCACATCACCAGCCGAAGAACTTGAATCTAAAGTATTTTCATTTGCATCATAGAAGGCTGAAAGGATAGAAACAGAAATACCAGAAGAACCCAAAACATGATTAATCATATATCTGGATATTTGAAAATGAAACTTCAAAAGGAATTTTAACAAATTAAAAACATATCTAAATTTATATGAAGTTGCAAAATTGTGAAATACTTAAAAATCTCTCTCCATATATCCATGGAAAGACAACCCACAACATGAACAGAAAGCTGAAGGAGGTACTTGCATGATCTTGCAGCAGCTTCCAATTCAAGAAAAATGGCAACCGGAGCACTTCTCGACAAATCGATGTCTGATAGTAATTTTTCCATCCAATCCTCCAATGCACACCTTCGCTGCAATTTAAGAGACCGCTTCAAATGAACATAGTTATGCATGTTCCAATGCTGCGACTTTACACGAAAGATTAGAGCATTTGCATCAGATTGCCTAAAAAGTAATTATTTCCCTATTTTAGGTAATCAAAAGTTATGTAATGTTACTTTTTAACCCTGCATCAGATTACCTAATGGTTGTCCAAAATGGAGAATCTCCATAAAGGTTCTCCAAATCTAAGGAATTACTATTCATTAATTCATCGCTATATTTAAAAAGTTAATTTATTCTATCTCCAATCACTTGACTATTATTAGCTAAAAATAAAAATATAATATAAGTATTTAAAATAATTAAATAATAATTTTAAATTAAAATTAAATTTACTATTTAAAAATAATTATTAATCCTAAAACTACTAAATATGACATATAAACCAAAACCTTAAATATAAAGGCAATAATTTTAACATTTAGAAAATAAATAATTATAAATGTATTAATATTTATAAAAAATATTATTTTTTAAATTATACAAAAAAAATATAATTGAAATTAAATTTTAATATTTAAATTGATTATTTATTAAAAATTAATTTTACATTTATATTATAAAAATTTAATGTTAATGCTAAGGAATAATAGTTCTTTATTAATCAATTCTATTTATATTTGTAACATTTATATAATAAATTTTTATAAATTTTTTATTTATATTTTTTTCGATCTTTTCACTTGTATTTCTATTTATAAGAAAATTGCTTTGACGCTAGTATACATGCTAGATTCTTCTTGTGTGATATTTTCCTAAGTCGGCCAGACAAATTAAATAATACTAGAATTTATAACTAATCTATTTTAGGTCAAATTATACAATCCAGTTCAATTTGATTATTCATTAAGGGATAGGCTAGCTATTTTCATCACTTTAGGGTAAGAAGGAGACTAGCTGCTCATGTCTAATTCAACACAAATAAATAATGAAAATAATGTATGACATGCACACAAATATGATCAATGATGAATTATCGTAATAATAGTAAGAAAGAACAGTTATGCTGACAATCAGATAATCAATTTAATGTTTTAATAAATTTACTAGCCAAATGTAAATTAAAAGAAGAAAGAGATGTCTTTATTAATCAATAAAAAGTTAGAGAATTCTCACAACTACACGGTGAAATCGAAGAGTAAAAAAACCAACAAAGCTGTAACAATCTCCTTAAATCTCCCTTTGTCCAAAATTCCGAAAAGCCATAGAAGAAAACTGTGAAAGAAAGAATGAAAATTGTAAAGGCGGTTAGGGTTTTATGCCATTGTATAACTCTAAGTTTAATTTGAACTGTTGGATCAGTTTCTACATCAATTTTCGAAATAAAAATAATATAATTAAAGTTAAACTAGAACACACATGCGAGGAGCACATGACCGACTGCAACAATTTTAACCGGTTGAAATGAGATTCAATTAGTCCATTTTCTTCTATTTTGATTTCTTGATTTGTTCGGTAATTTCTTCAATCTATTCCTAGTAAGATTTTACAACCCTGTTCAATTGATTATTTATTAGGGGATAGGCAAGCTACCATTATCACCTTTGAGGAAGAAAAAGACTAGTCGATCATGGCTAATTCAATACAAATAGGGAAATAACATATAGCATGCACACAGACATGATCAATAATGAATTCTCGCAATAATAGTAAAAAAGAATAGTTATACTGACAATCAGATAATTAATTTAATACTTCAATTGATTTACTAGCCAAATGCAAATTAAAAGAAGAAAGAGATATCTTTATTAATCAATAAAGAGTTAGAGATTTCTCACAACCGCATTGTAAAATCAAAGAGCAAAGAAACCCGTGGATCTGTCACAATTTCCGTAAATCTCCCTCTCTCCAAAATCCCTAATAGCTGTTGAAAAAGCTGTGAAAAAGAATGAACACTACAAAGGAGGGTAAAGTTTATGCCCCTATCATAACTCAGAGTCTAATCTGCACCATTGGATCAATTTCGACATCAATTTTCGGATTAAAAGTAATATAATTAAAACCAAAACTAAAACACATATGTGCAGAGCACATGGCTGACTGCAACCATTTCGATAGGTCGAAGTGAGGTTCGACCAGTCCATTTTCTTTTATTATGATTTCTTGATTTTTTTTGGACAATTTATTCAATCTTCGATCCACAAACACTTCTCAAACAATTTCAGAATGTCTTCAATCTTCCAATTTTGTTACCAAGAATCTCAAAAAAAATTTACTTGTCACAATCACTTCGTTTTAGCCTCAAAACCGTGCATTTACCTATAGCGCACAAAAAGGCAAGTAATATTATAAATGTATGATAATTTAGCCATAATTATGTAAATTTTACAACCCAATCAGCTATGATAACCAAAAAAATCATTTTTATCCGACCACAATGGACTCATTTGTTCGAATTATTCGCACCTGAATTACCCATTACGAGGTGAGTCGGATCAGGTCGGGTTGTGTTAGATGGGTAAAATGACCACCATGACATGAATCCAAGGTAGATATCAATACAAGACATGATCAAATTATGTTATTAATCAAACAAGATGCCTTATTATTATAAAACTAAATAATCATAATTGCCATAGCATGTAAACACATAATATAGATGCGTATCAACCTTTGGATTGTGTACATTGTTTTTGGTCTAAGGTACTATTTTGGGCAGTAAAATTTATAAACTAATTAAATTGCAACGTATTCTCAATAATGCAAAGCAGTCGTTTATTAAAGCATACATTTGTGCACTTAATGGATCCCACCACAGAAATGATATAAATATAAATAGTGTTAAATTTATAATTATAATGACCACTTGGGTAAAAACAAGTGCACATAACTGATAGAATCAATAATAACTTTTTAGTTTAATCAAACAAAAGGGCACTTTTGGTTCGATACCATGTTAAATTTACAATTGTAAAAACCATATGAGAAGAATTCACTATTGAAAATTGACTTTCAAAGAAAGGATATCTTTATAATCATATATATATATTTATATAAGAGTTTAAACTTATTATTAGTCAATATAAGATAATATTAAACGTAGAGTTATGCAATTATGAATGCATTTGTAATTTATAAATTTACTGGTAATGGAAGCCAGGTGGGTTTCACTTGGGAATTGAGACACTCAATATATGGAGAAATTATTTAATTTGTAGTCTTGTTACAACATGAATATATGATGACTCTCATTAGTCATCACTTTCCTGAAATGTCTCATATGGTTGTCTCCTTCTCCCACTTGATGGAATAATTAAATGGGACATGATCAATTATTGAAATTTTGGGGATTATATGAAAGATTCCTAAATTCCCAACACAACCTATGAATATTATTTTTATAAAGTTTTCAATAAGAGCTGTCTACTGCTAAAACACCAATAAATTTGTAGCATACAACTAATTGGAATAGAACGTCTACTTCGAGTGGGAATTAACTATGTCTTTCAATTGGTCGAAAAAGTGTTCATATACTAAGTGAGGGTACAGAGTATAGCAAGACTCTATACTTTCCAACAACTTTTTATTTTCAGTTAAATATATCTGCATGGTATAAAAGACATTTGATATGCAAATACATTTGATATACTACACATTGGTACCAACATATAATGAGGTCATATATGGCCTCCTAGTTGAGTTGTTATGGCCGCACAAATTTATAAGGACGAATTTATGGGGGAAAAAAAGATTGTTTCAAAAAATTATTATCGTCAGAGAGTGGTGAACAAGAGCAAATATTTCCAGATTGATATCATCTTATGCACTGTAAAATTTTAGAACATTTTTCTTGTCCCACCCGTGTAATAAAAACATGAGAAAATAAAATTTCTGATTAAGATAAAAAGTTTCCAAAAAGAAAAATTGTCCCTTGATGTTTATAATGTTTGCTAGCATTAGGTATATCTGGACCTCTCATTTGACTAATAATGAAGCGAAATTGCGTAGTGCATGTGAGAGTATAGAAAAAGCAAGGTGAGTAATTAGGTGATACACTAGCAATTTGTTTGTGTGTGTGTGTGTGTGTGTCTGTGTAAATCGAGTCATGGATCTCAATAATAATTGCGTCACCAAATAAAAACTTGTCCGACCTTTTGTTGGGCAGAAAAAGGTGTCCAAATCCATCTGGAAATAGAGGTGGATTTTGTCCGACAACAAACACATACACACATTATATAAGCTATACAATTATATAATGTGATAATGAGCACAGATAGAGACCCCCCAAGCGAGTGTTTTTAATGTTAGATACGTATACAAGTCTAGTTATAATATTTGTCCATATGGAGAGAGATTGGAGTGAAAGGAGAGGATTGGAGCACGAATGCAAACAATCAGAAATATATTATCTCGTCCCATTCTTCCATTTATCGGAAGTCAAGAGACATCTAGAAACTTTTTATTTTAGTTTCTTATTTACCCCAGGGCCCAGGGCAAATCTCTTTTTTCCTAAATAGTAATTTTGACAGTGTGGTAAAAATTTCAAAAGAGAATTTCAATTGGTTAAAGTCTTATTGGCTTTCTTATAGGATACTAATAATTCGAGTCAAGGTTATTAAAGGCTTTTTATAATTGATGATATCCTTATTATGCATTTTTTATTTTCGTAATCAGTACTTATATAGGTCCATATATATGAGTCTTGTGTACATTTTAAAAATTAATAAGATATTTATTTTATAATTTTATCTTTTCACATGGTTTCAGTGATCAGAGCCCCTACCTGAACCCTAGAACAATCCGTCTATTCAGTGACCAAGGATTGAGTTGTCGCTCGTGACGGATAGTGAGCTCGATTGACCTAGCTGTCACGCACCGCCGCAGTTTGTCGTGACCTATTTTGCACCACTGCAGCTTGTCGTGACCTATCTCTCACCACCACTATAGCCAATCTGACCACCGCATCTAATCTCAAACTAATCGCGATCTAGTTGTGCAATATATCCTCTGTTGAATAGCTATAACTGTCGTCAGGTCCATCAGACCACCATAGTTGTCGCGACTTGCTTTGCACCACCGCAACTATTGCGACCTATTTCACACTGGCGTGGCCAATTGCCGAGCATTGTCAAGCCGCAGATGATCGTACCGCTGCAACAACTGATCGCTACTCTCAATCCCGCCAATTTCAGAGCCACCTACCTTCATAGCCGGCAACCTGCCTCCCACCTCCGTAGCAGCCAAGCACCAACCACCGCAACCACCCACCTTCGCCGTCGAAAGTCAGCCACCACTCTTGTCATGTCTTATTTGCTCCTTGTTATGACTAATTGTTTTATTTTTCATATAAATTAAAAAAATGATCGTTTTGTTAACATGGGAGACAACAAGTGTAATGTCCCGAAAATTCAACTAAATTTTTTGTTTTGATAATAATATTAAGTATTGAATTATAATATTATTATTGCATGGCATGCGTAGAGTATATCTATATGTGTAGTGCGTAGTGCATTGTGCATAGTCGCGTGACGTGGTTATAGTATTAGTTAGCGTAGAAATGCAATGTACGGACGGAGTTTGATAGTAATTGCATAAAGTCATGTAAATTGAGCTTTAAGCACTCAAACACGATTTTGAAAGTTGTCGGATACTTCTATTAGGGTCTATGAGTGATTTCGAATATTTTTGGAAGTTTTTAGCTCGAGGAGTTTGGACCTAAAATTTTAGTGGTTTCAATCGATCCAAGTGCTCTTGGATTGATCGAAAAAGTCAGACCGATCGATCCAAGAGTTGACTAACTTAAGTGGCATGACCAAATAGAAGTCTCATCTTTCATTTCTCTCATCTATAATTTCTCGTTTTTTGTGCCCATTCATACGTGAAAAATAGACTTGATATTCTCAATCCTTACAGCGTATGGATCATTTTTATATCTAGGTGTGAGTTGATTTGGGTTCGTTGGTTAGATCAAATAGCGGGGCAAAGAAAAAGGCAAATTGGTGCTTTTGCGTAGGAAGTCTCAGGACGACTTCTAACTTTATTTTAGGTACGAGTAATCTTTGAAATAATAGTATAATCGCGAGTTTATGTGTTGTACCTTTTGTATAATTTACATACTTATGTTTTTAGCTGTTTATGTGTTATTCATATTGTTATGATTAATGTTTCATGTCTATAATCATGTGTTTATAAGCAAACTGCAAACATGATTCATATCGATACGTTACATGACATTATGTGGCGTCATAGCATTTTTAAGTGAATTTGGAAAATGCATTCTTGAAAGCGGTATGAATTTTTCTAATGAAATGTGAAATGCGGCATGGAAAATGCAATGGTATGAAAAATGTGATGGCGTGGATAAGGTGATGCCTTTTTATGCGTTGTTCTGAATTAAAGAAAAATGTGTATTATTAATGTGTTGTTGAACTTAAAAGTTGCATTACATGTTATTGGGAATTGAGTCCTTTTATTTTCTTTTCAGGACAAGTGTCGACTGTTTTGCGAGGAAAATAAATTATAGAGAAGGTCATGCGCCTTACCGTGAAAGTCGGAAAACTTGCACAAGAATTTCCTTTTATTAGGCATTACCATGTGGGCAACGGATCAAAAAAGGTTATGATTAAGCATTACTATACGGGCGACGGGTCATCATAGCATTTGAAAAATGAAATAAATACTAGTCCCAAATATTTTTTTGAGCTGCGGTCGGGTTTGTTAGCGAGGGTTGTCAGTGTGCATGTGTTGATATACATTGCATCACATTCACACCCTACTTGGTACATTCGTTACATTTAAGGAACCACATAGTATCACTTTTTTCCTGATATTTAGAAAGCTAACTCGTGCATTTCCTTCCATATATTGCTCATTTATTATGATGTAGGTCCAGATGTTGACGAGAGTCATCATTGAGTTAGGCGAGCGATATTGTAGATATGTGTGACAATAGTATTTTAGAAGTTGGATTTTTTGCTTTTGATGTTTATTTTAGAGCTTTATCCTTATGTTGCATCTTTATCGAGGCTTAGTTGTACTATTTTGACATATTATACCCTGTTGTAGCCTTTAGTGGCAGATTATATTCAGGCTAGAATGTTGTGTAATATGTTATATATTTAAAACATTTCGCTATTGTATATCATAAACATGATTTTTACAATTTTGTTATTGCAATATATCTTATATTGATAGGTTATAAGGATATATTTTTTTTTGAGTACTCTGATAATTATATACTGTAGATTGAGTTGTTGATTAGATTGACGATTAGTGTAATTTTTGTAATTTTCTTTTATTCCTAAAAATATATATATTTTTTTCTTTTTCTTTAAAAA
>MKEJ01064377.1:0-22125 GCA_001753735.1 Embelia ribes
GTTGTAGTCATAGTCAAGATTTGTTCTCGTTGTATACAGAGTTACGATTGGGGGTGTATGCATAAGTGTATTCGTAGTAGTATGTTACTTACGTTTGAAGTTGTATGCATAAGTGGCATTTGGAGTTGGCTTGCCCTCATTGTTCATTGTAGGACTTATTTACCTACTTTTACGTATTGGAGGCATGAACTACATATATGCGTTTATATATTGAATATGTTCAATTGCATATTATTATACATATTTATATACCGCTTATTGTCAAATTTATCATATTGTTAATTTTTACCCCATACATTTTTTTCTATGTATATCGTTCTCTAATTGTTTTGTAAGTTCGGAGTTTGGCTCAGGACACGTTTAATCAGACGGTGGTGATGTATATTCGAGATGCATTTTGTAGCTACGGCTAGTTGTAGTGGTCTCATGCTGATGAGGTTCGGGTTATATATATGTACATTTTCCTTTCTTCTTTTTGGCAAGCCTACATCTTGTATTTGTAAGACGTAAGTAAGGTTTTTACTGTTGTATATATGTAAGTAAGTTGTTTACGTTTTTCTTTTTATTGTTGGTGTTGGTCCGCTGTGTTGTTTGTAGGATTTATTAAGAGTTGTAGCTATTAGTAGCAGTTGGGAATGGTAGATGATATATGTATCTATGTTCATTTCTTTACCTATTTGTTGGCTCGTGCCTTTGAGTTTTAAGGATGAAAATTCGAGGCGCGACATGTTGGTCTTGTAAGTTATATAAGTTGTATTTTCTATTCTTTTCTTTCTTTTTCTTTCTTTTATCTTGCGTATCCAGGTTATGGATTTTGAGACATGACACTTAGGTAATTTGGGTCGAATTTCCGATTTGAATTTTGAGAAATCTGAATGTTTGCTCACCCCAATGCAACATACAAAATTTGAAATTTTCTTTATTTTCCCCCATAAATCTCCTATAAGTACCCACAGTTTTATTTCCAATAATTTTACACATCATTTTTATGCTTTCCAATTTATTTACACAACATCCATAATTTTATTCTATATTTTTTCAACAATCCTCATCTTGTTTATGTACCAATTCTAAAAATATGAACCCAAATAATTAGATAGATCAATTTGTCACAAAATTGTGAAGCTTACAATGGATTAGGATTAAGTTCTTTTAGGTATACTAGCAGGTACATGTGCTGTGTATAGGGCCTATCTATTTAAAAAACCAATAAACTATTAATTTTTGTTTTTTCTAATTTTACCCTTATTAATGGAATAGAGTGATATATTTTGAATATTTAATGAAATGTGGTAAAGTAAAATATTATATTTTTCTCTATTATTGGGGGCCAATTGATGATTTTTTTTAATTCATGTGCTCTAATTTAAAGTGATAATTAAAAAAAGGATAAACGGAGTACTATTTAACAAAATTTTGCATACCAACATAAGAGGAAAAAAAATAAAATTATTTCGAATAATTTTCAATAAAAATAGAAGTGTTTTAATTACCATTTATTAAAATTTTATGTATGCATCATATAGATAGTTCGAGGTAACTCTATAAATTCATTGCACTAATTTGTACTCTTTAAAATTGATATGATATTTAAATATTTTGTTAATTTTGGTACATATATGAGTAATTGTAAGTTATATTCCTTATGTTTTGATATTTTATTTTAAATTGATCAAATTATGTTTCTTGATAATTATTGTTCTAAATATTTAAAGATAAAGTATTATCTCTTAACAAAAAATATATAGGTTAAAATTAATTAATTTATAATTTTGAGTATGATGACTTTTGTTACAAAAAAATAAGATGAAGTTCAAACTTGGAAGAAAAAATATGTGAAATATTTCATGGAGTTATTTTTATATGGTAGTTAGCTTGTTATATAAAATGAAATAAGTGAATCGAAAAATATTCCATAAAATAAAAAAAAAAAGATATTTCCATAATTGATGCTAGATAATAGATTACACTAGTAATATCTATCAATTAAGATATAAAATAACCTACAGTGCTATTTTAAATCATAACCACAATACGACTTTAATCATTTAATTAAAAATAAATAAATAATTATGAACACGATTATATGAGTTAAATCACTTGAAAATGTTTTTCTAATAAGCTATTATTTTGCCTGTGATTGAGCACAGTACATATGGAAAAATACTAGTTTATTTATGTTACGTACGCGTATCTCATTTGCTATTAATGCATTTTTCCTTGTATCATTATTTCCTTTTTAGACATGAAATAACTTGGCCACTAACGTTTTTTTTTTGTTGTTGTTGATAATCGCTTGACCACTAACGTAATTTTATCTTTTTCTAGTGTTGACATCAATATTTGTTTTTAAAAAATTAAGGTATAAAGGATCCAATTTATAACACAAGGACATGCGTAATGATTTTAATAAAAATATTGGGGCCTAATGAAAAGAAATTGAAACTTGAGACCTAAATGATAAAAGTCCAAACCTCAACGTGTGTTTTGATAATAATAAGTGCTTAAAAGCATATCATATTATATTTTGACACATTAAAAATTAACTAATTTAACCAGCAAATGCTAGTTATTAGTACCATTCATAACGGTCTTGGTTGTTCGAACGGTAATGATTGTAGTTATTCCAAAAACTAGGGAAAAAAACTAACAAAATAAGGGGGAATAAGTCACTTTAACACAACCTTAAAATCAGTCCTTGATTTTTAACTTATTTGAAGAATTTATACTTTTTTTGTGATTTTTGGTTTTAAGGGAAAAATGAAAACACAAACAGAAAAGACTAAGAAGAGTCGGTAGACATGAAGCCTTACATAATTATTACATGCTACTGACCAACGTTATGCCTGAACTTCATTCATTCGTTATTCTTTTTGCCCTCCCAATTTCCTGCAAGGGATGATCACATTCCATATGGAGGCCTACATTACAAGCAGCACACCGAAGAAAAGGAGGGCCGCGGATCTTTTTTCTACAGACAAAGCATCCTTGTGTACTGTTCAGAGTTGTTGGATCATCTATCAAAATAGCCATACCATGAGATTCTGTTTCCTTGGTTGGCTTTCGGAAAAGACATTGAACTCCCAAGTTAAAGTTGCATGTTTGACAGTGATAATAAATTCCTCGGCAGATCTCCCCACAGGCATTGCATTTTGCCTTCTCTGGGTTTCCAGGTTTATGGTCAAGGACTAGACGATTTCGACAGACATGAAGAGGATGCTCAATTTGTCGCTGTAAATGTACACAAAAATCGTGCAAGTATATTTTACATCCGGTGCAGCAATAGGTTGGCTCTGAAATGGGCAAGTCGCATGCAAAACAGATAGCTTTCCTTTCACGATGAGTGTGAGATATTTGGCTATTCTTAGGGGTTCGGCTCTTTGAACAGATGAGCTTGTGATTATGAAAGTTGTCGTCCATAATCTTCTTCTTTTCCTCTTCTGATAAATCTAGAACAGAACGATTGTTCAAGACACATTCCTCAATGTATACTTTAATTTTTTCAGAGATGGTAGCGTGACGATTGCTATTTGAATCAGCCCCTACTTTTGTAGTCTTAGCCCTCTGCTCCCCTTCGCTATATATAGAAGCTTCTTCGATAGCATCTGGGTGCTCCTCATCATCAGTTGAAATTTGTGGGTTCCCATCACTTGAACTCAGTATATCTAAACGGTCGAGATAGTCGTACCATGAGTCTCTGATGTCGAATTTACCGACTATTTCTATCTTATTTCCTATTTCTGGGTGGTAACAGGAAAGAGGCGTCACCTGACGCGTACATGTCTCTAGATTTGTCTCCATGTTAGTGGTGCTAATATTTGCCATACTAGAGTCAAGCTCAGAAAGGCTCCCATCACTTGAACTTGTATCTTGGAGACCAAAATAACCATACAATGCCTTCTTTAACCGTGTGAAGGCAAAGTCGGCCTTAAAGCCAGCTATCTCAACAATTTTGAAGCACTCCCAACACGCATAGAGTTGGGCTTCAGTCAAGTCGTTTTCCTTGGTGCTACATATGCTGTATACAGCAGCACAGAGTACCATGATGACAAAGATTCTAATGCCCTCATTCATCGGTGTTGCATTAGCAACTGAGGTGTACACATACTTTGAATTTAAGACTTCAAATACTGGGGACAAAGCCTTGGGAACCCAATTCGAACCAATCAGCTCAACTTGGGATTTCATTGCATAAAATCTCAGTCTGGATCTATGGTCCAGACATTTGGTTTCGAAATTGTCCATAGTTTGAGTAAATAGCTCATGTGAGTATTCGGGATGATCTATCAGAGTATTTGGTGGACTATCATTATGCTGGTGATCTTTTGGTTTCTCTCTCGTGCATGATGTTGCAGCTTTCATGATATTAAAAAGGCTTTTCTTTTCATCTTCTTCCATGGACTTTAAAATGTCACCCACTGTTGGAGGAAGTTTGGGAACTAAGACAGGTGAAATGTTCAAAACCACGCTAACAAGTCGGTGAGCCAACGAGTAATCCATCTGTGAAAGCCACAACACAAAAACAAGTGACGTCTGTGAACAAATAAATTAGGGTTCATTTAGTTGCAGCTTTAAAGTAAATAAGTCATCTTATTTTTTGATTTAGACAAAAAATTAGATGCATCAAATCTAAAACTTTAAGCTTATATAGGTCAAAACATTAAATAAACTCAGATTAAAAGTGGAGTAATCAAACACTGTCCAGATTTAAATCAAATAAGCTGAAAAGTTTGAGCTTATACAATGCAACCAAACATGCTCATGGAGAATTTATAGAAAGGTATGGCATCGCAGGTGAACTAAGGAAAACTTCGGCTTTGAACAAACAAATTACTTGCAAAAGTAACTATCAGCTGGTAAAAGTAAAACACTTTTACATGTCATTAGATCAGAATATGAATGATTAGCATTTGGAGGTCTCGTCACTCCAAGTCTAATGAACTTGAAATATTTACATTATTTTGTCCCAAAAATTCTGAAAAAAATTTCCAACAGAATTATATCGTGTGTGGCTTTTCCATAAACTAACAGGCAAGCTATGCTAAGTGCACTTGTGCTAATAGAACACAAACAAAACGAACGGATCTGGCTGCGTGGTCCTATAATCACCACCACAAAGATGAACTTAGTTATACCCTTTATTTCAAAATTATTCTCCTTTTTCTTTTAAGTTTTATCAAGAAATAGCAAAATTGGGCCGAACTTTAAAGTAATATCATTAAAGTTCTTTTTCCCATTGCCTACAAAGCTCCTGAAAGCTATAGTCTGACAACCAACAAAATATATACGATATCATATATCAAGAAAGGGTGGTAGTGGCAACCCCATACCTGCCGCAACACACAGGTGACATGAGCATAAAAATCGCACTCATTACAGAAATAAGTTGGCATCGAGACACCTATTTCTGGAACATCTTCTTCACAAATGTCACAGTAAGGCTCCCACTCTTCGCGATTTGTTATTAGGCGAAGTTCGTGTCTGTGTTGAGGATATAAAAACACAGGGGGCAACATTGGAACGATCTGTGGCAGCACGCATCCATGATGGAGACTAAATTGGCAGTCTTTGCACCGGAATATTGGTTGCTGATGCGAATCCACAATCGGTTTTCCACATTCCAGACAATCATCCTCTTGAAAATCTTTCGGCTGCTCGGGCAGCAGAACAAGAAGATGCCCAGTTTGAATCTCGTCAGCAGATACGGCCACGTTGGTGGCCGGAGGAAGGAAGATACACCTTACCCCAAAGTTGAAATCGCAGTTCTCACAGCTGTAGTTGAACCCCATGTGGTCTTGGGTACAACCCTGGCAATGGAATGTCTTGTGGGGGTTACCGCCCAGATACTCATAGTTGAGGATCAGACGGTGGGATGGGTGGATCTGGTGAAGTATCATGTCCGGAAAACCTAAACAGGTTTTGTGAAAAAACACTCTGCAAGCAGCACAACCATAGGCCTTGCCTTGAATGGGTAATTCGCAACCCGAGCATATAATGAATTTGCCTTTGCTGCTGACCAAGGGAACAAAAGGGGTGAGATCTTGTAAGTGTATGAGAGAGTGTAGCGCGTGTGCCGGGTGTTTAATCTCTATGGGCAACTCCGCGCAGGCTTTGTGGAGGAACTTCTGGCATTGAGTGCATCCGTAGGATGAGTGGTGATCTTCGACAGGTAAAGGGCACCCCATGCAGGAGGTAACCACGTCATCCTCCAGGTCAGATTTCTTCTTCGGCTTTTCGTGGAAGAAAACCATCTCGTGTTCATGGACGAAACAATACAAATCTTTGCGACTCGGATGCCACTCCAGGAAGTTCTGGATTTGGCGAAGCACATTTTGACCTTCAGCGCCCTCCATTTCTCTCTCTCTAAAAAAAAAAAAACAAAAACCAAAAAAAAAAAAAAACAAAAAAAAAAAAAAAAAAACCAAGGAAAGAGAAATGTTTCGGACTATTGGATGAGCAAATTAATAATAAGAGTAATGCTATTCTAGCCAAGGCAACTAAATGATTGGGGATCTTCCCCCTCCATTTTTTTATATTACAATTTTTTTAACCAAAAGTCTGACATTCACTCGTTGCTGTTTTCGCTCTCGCTGGTCAGCCTGGTGATTTGGATTCTACCCAATTTGAAAAAAAAAAAAAAATTATTTCAAATCATCAATACAATATATCAAATTTTTTCCAAACATATTAGCTGGTAAGAAAATCGGTTAAAATTTTTTAGTTCAAGAAACATTACTCTTAAATACATCACGAGATCTTTTATGAAAAGGCAAAGTTATCACTCTTAATCCTCGTTTTAATTTTCGCTCTTACTCCTTTTTGCACTGATTTTTGACCTATAAATACGACGCTTCCATGTTATTGATCTCACTCTCGTCCTCCGACCTGATAGCCTAGACTCTTAGTAGTATTATATTTGAATATATATATATACACTAGCAGTCACACGCACGTGATGCATGTTCAATTTTATTAAAATAATTGAAACACATTGGTTTGAAATTTATGAAAAATTACAAAAACAAAATTAAAACAAAGAAAATAAATATGAATCCAATACCTTAAATTTTGAATCAAATTAAATATAATAAAGAGAGCTTGCTTTTCGTATTCCTCTTCTAATCTCGGTTGCAATGTAATTTTTTATGCTTTATCTGTGCATAAATTTTGAAATGGGTTTATTTTGTATCAAAGTAAATGTTACCCCAAGATTTTTAAATTAAAAATATTGTATTTTTTTATGATAACAAAATTGTGAAAAATATACAAAAGTCTTGTATTATTATTGTACTAACTTGTTTAAATTAAGTAATTGTTAGTATCAAGATTATTGTACAAAATGGGCAAAAGACATTGTGTGAAAGGATTCATAACATTACAAGTCAAGGCTAATCAAGGTGCAGATTTTATGTCTGTCCAGTGCCTTGTTGGACTGCTTGAGTCGTCAGACTGACCAACGGGCCACTCACACCAAAATTGGTGTCATGGATCAAAAAATTTGAAAACTTTCTAAGGGATTACACTATGTCCAATGGGCGCCTAACAAGCTATCCATTGACGGATAGAGGTAAGATATCTGACTTTGGCTAGTCGGACAAAGCAGACAAAGCAAATTTTCAATCTTTAAAAGTTACGGCTACATGCTTATCTTCACCCTATGACAGCTCCATGCATGGACTTATCTCCTCATGTTCAGTTATATACTCCATCTACTCTCATTTGAAGACAAGAAGTTGGATCTCACAAGTTCAAGAAGCCAAAAAGCAGAAGTTAAAAAGTTCAATATCTCAAATTTCCTTTGAAAACACTTACATTTGTATAAAACCATTGATTTTCATTTTGTGTTTGGGATTTGAGTGAGAATTTCAATTGTTGTAATTCATTGTTATATCTTTAGAAATAGTTTATAAACTTTTGGTCTCATTTCTTGAGAGGCATTACACTTTGCTATAAACTCGAACTAGGGGCTCGGATAGCTCAAATATTAATGGTGTATATGCAAAATCACTTGGAAACAGTTTAGATTAGGACCCGGGAAATCTAATAGGTCCTTTAGGGTAGAAGAGTTTTATATCATAAAGGGAACTCAATGGGATCATCCTTGAAGAAGTGGACGTAGAGTTTTGTCGATACATCGTTGGCAAAGTTATTATCGAACAACTATACATCGCTATACCGTATATCTTTCTTTACTTTTATTTTCAAAACTTTAGATTGCTTCCGCATTTATATCATTCATCACATATTCACTAACACTTTCATAAAAAGAGGGAAATGATTTTTACACGGTAAATTTTTAAAAGAAATCAATTTACCCATGTTTTTGTTTCCCATCTTGGTTCAATATTTGGTATCAAAGTGGGACTCAACAAAATCGTTTTTGGTTTCACTACCATTGAGTTTCAATCCATGGCAAACTTCATGAGTACTAATATAGTTGAGGGTCATTATACCACGAAATCTTATTTTTTTAATGGCTTGAGCTATACTTATTGGAAAACACGAATAGAAATTTTTCTCATCGCATACGACATAGAAACTTTGGAAAGCATTACATATGGCAATTCTCATCGGACAAAAGAAAATGATTCAAAAGAAGTAGTTTTAAAATAACTAAAAGATTTTACTTCGGATGAAGCCAAAGTTTGTCAAACAAATATAAAAGCTATGAATGCATTGTTTTGCGCTATAGATGCTATCGAGTATAATAAAATTTCATCATGCTCTAGTGCCAAAGAAATTTGGGATATGATAGAGGTCATTCACGAATGCACAAATCAAGTTAAGGAAATACATATAAACATACTTATTCATGATTATGAACTTTTTCCTATGACAAAAAATGAGACCATTTCCGATATGCACTAACAATTTACCACTTTAATTAATGATTTAACTGTACTTGGTAAAGTGTATTTTTCGCAAGAAAAAGTGATGAAGATTCTTAGGCGTCTATCTCGATCTTGGTAAGAGAAGGTCTCAGAAATTCTCGAAGCACGCGACTTTGATAAGTTTACTCTCGATGAGTTGGTTGGATCTCTAATCACTTTCGAGATGATGATAGCCAACGATGACGATTAAGAGAAGAATGACAAGAAAAACAAAAGGTTTACTCTCAAAAGCACCATCTTGGAAGACTTGGATGAGGATTCAAGTGACGATGATGATATCACACTTTTTGCGCGTAGGTTCAACAAGTTTGTCAAATGGAATAAGAAGGGTGAGAGAAGTTCCATTGAAAAGACAATATGAAAGAAGAACCTTTCAAATAAAAGGATTCATCCGAAAGTAAGTCTTCAAAGACGAATGAACTAACATATTTTCAATATTACAAAACAGGCCATATCAAGGTGGAGTATCCTCAATTCAAGAAGAAATGGAAGAATAATAAAGAAAAGAAGAAAATGATGTCTAGCGGCATGGGGGAGCGACTCAGATAACTCATCTTCTAACGAAGAAGATGAAATCGCAAACTTTTGCCTCATGGCCATCAATGATGAATTCGAAGAGGTATAACATCTTTTCACGAATCATTTTCTCATAACGAATTGCAAGATGTCTTTGATGAACTCTTGAAAGAATTTGAAAAAAATTGTTCCAAAAATAAGGCATTTAAGAAGTCTGTTTCTTCTTTAAAAAAAGATTTCAATGTTCTAAAATGTGAAAATGAGTATTTACTGGAGAATAACAAAGCTTTAACCTCTAAAAATACTGCACTTTGTAATGAGAAATTTGATTTAGTGAAGAAGGTTGATAAACCTGAACTTACTTTGTCTAAATTCACTAAAGGTCTAAAAATATAGGACAAAATTCTTGCTTTTAAACAAGGAGTGTACGATAAATAAGGAATCGGGTATAAACCATTTCAAAAGAAAGTTTACCCAAACTATTTTACAAAAGCATCTACTAAACATTTTAAAAACAAATGTGTTCATTATAATAGACATGAACATTTTTTATGCAAATTCCCTTTCCTCTTTACCATTCCAAAAGATTTGC
The DNA here is from genome assembly GCA_001753735.1 of Embelia ribes. Lineage (NCBI taxonomy): Eukaryota > Viridiplantae > Streptophyta > Magnoliopsida > Ericales > Primulaceae > Embelia > Embelia ribes. Next base: position 10,000 of record MKEJ01064377.1, read on the forward strand.
AATAGGTTCCTAAGACACAAAACACTAACACTCTTGGACCCAAAAGTATTTAAGGTACTAAAGTGATCATTTTCTATTGTAGGTATACTTGAAGTAGAAGGTGAAAGAGGATAAATAGTTCTTGGACAGTGGGTGTTCTAGGCATATGATAGGTGACCAAAGCAAGTTCAAAACCCTCACGCAAATAACGACAAATTTGTCACTTTCGGTGACAATAATATAGGGGAGATTATCGGTATCGGTAGTGTTGGTATCGCTCATAACCCTACAATTGAGAATGTTTTACTCGTTAGTGGTTTAAAGTATAATTTACCTAGTACTAGTCAACTTTGCGATGAAAGATATAAGTTCATGTTTGAGAAAAATCATCAGACGGTTCATAGCATGCATGATGATAGTATATTGCTTATAAGACATCGACATGAAAATATTTACATATTTGATCTTAAAAATGCATCCAGTAATAATGTTAAATGTTTAGCTGCAATTAGTAATAATAGTTAGTTGTGGCATATGCAAACATGGATTTAATTTTTAAACTTTTACGAAAAGAACTTGTTATTGGCTTACCAAAAATTGCATTCGCAAAAGATGTACTCTCCCATGCATGCCAATTAGGAAAACAAAAAAGAGTCTCTTTTCATATTAAAAATCTTATATCCATAATGAGGTGTCTCAAGTTAATTCACATGGACTTATTTAAACCCTCTCGCACTATATCTCTTGATGGCAAAGCATATGATTTAGTCATGGTAGACAATTTTAGTAGGTTTACATGGGTTTTATTTTTATTGCATAAAGATCATGCATTTCATGAGTTCTCTTCTTTGTGTAATAAGCTCCAAAATAAAAAAAGGGTTTTATGATCACTAGTATAAGGACCAATCATGACAAATAGTTTGAGAATACAACATTTCAAACTTATTGCGATGGAAACGGTATCCAACATAACTTTCGCACCTAGGATGCCACAACAAATGATGTAGTGAAAAAGAAAAATACAACCCTATAAGAAATGGCACGGATCATGCTTTGCAAAAATAATTTGTCAAAATATTTTTTGGCTAAAACTATAAATACCGCATGTTATGTAATGAATATGACAATAATCCGACTCATTTTAAAGAAAACTCCTTACGAGCTTTGGAATGATAGGAACTCAAATACTAATCATTTTAGAGCATTCGATTGTAAATGCTATGTCTTAAATAATGGCAAAGATAGCTTAGGCAAATTTGATGCCAAGTCCAATGAGACCATATTTTTAGCATATTCTGTGCACAATAGAGCCTTTCGCATTTTTACAAGCGTATATTAGTAGTAAAAGAGTCCATTTATGTATATTTTGATGATGGAGCACACCTGTAACGTCTGGACTTGCGGTGGAGCACACTTGTAACGTCCTGGGAAATTTCGTATTTATTTGATGATTATATTTACGAGTTTGAATTTTAGAGTATTTTAAAATTATTTATGATTATCGTTGTTAGCCATAATGGCATTAGAGGCATGCATATTTATATTTTTATAATTCGAGGCATGCATTTTAATAGTATGCGAGGCATACGTTTTGTTGATCGTTGAATTTCATATCGAGATTTGAGGAGTTATGCATTGCACATCGAGATTGCATATCATGCCATTGTTGCATATCGAGTATTATTGCATTTCATTTATCATATCGAGATTACTTATTTGAGATGTGGTCGTAGAATTTTTTATGCAATTATATTACATTGACGTATTTATGAGTTTGAGGGGATTTTAAGTAAAGTGTTCATATGCACAAATTAATATGTTGTTTCATATTAGCATATGATTGAGTACGAGTAATTTCATTTGATATGTTTGTATTTAGTCTCGTTGTTGAAGTTTGATACTTGCATTCAGCAAGCAAAATAGTCGGTTGTTATGCCCTGTTCAGTCACTGTTATGCTTCATCAGTTGACTGATTATGGATCAGTCTACTGTTTGATCAAAATGTTGACTATTTTGAGTGCCAAAATATGGCAATGGCTAAGGGGAATGAATTAGTCGACTGCCGTAGCCAAACAATCGACTGTTTCATGAATGTGTCGATTGTTTGATTGTATAAGTCGACTGAATAATTGGGTAAAACTGCTTGCTCTCAGGTGGGGAATCAGTTGACAATTTGCTACTAAACAGTCGACTGTTGAAGGAATCAGACCGTTTTGATGAATCGGTCGACTGATTGAAGTATCAGAATTGGTTGCTTTTAGGTCGTGAATCAGTCGACTATTATCGATCAAACAGTCGACTATTTGAAGAAATCAGTCGATTGTTACTGCTATAACAGTCAACTATTGCGGCATAGCAGAAAAGGGTATTTTAGTCATTTTAGTTACGATTTTGCCATTTTTTCAGCTTCTTTCCGCACATAGAGAGAGAGGGAGTGTGGGGATATTTTTCTCCAAATTTCTACCTCTTTAATCATTTTTTCATAGAAGTTGTTTGGCCAAATAAATAGGAGATTCTTTATTCTCGGATCATTGTGATCACTTTGATGTAAGTCTCGTGTACCATATTTCTCGTTTTAAATTCTTAGTTTCCGTATTTTGTTTGCACGTGAGAAATTAAGTTTATAATTGTCTTCTTAGATGTATTTTCTATCATTTCTTCTCTAGACTTCGAGCTTAGATCACGCCTTTACTAGATCAAAGCCGAGGAGGGGTGTTTGCCCAATTTGGGGCTTTTACTTCGGGCTTCTTTCTTGGCTTTCGGAAGGTCTTCCTAGGTACGGTAGTTAACAATTCTCACTATAAGCTTAATGACTCCATTATATTCGAATATGTTGCATATCTTATTTTGTAAACTTAGGTTGCTATGTTTAGTTAATGAATGGTTAGTTAAATTGTTATTATTTAACTTATGAGTAGTTATTCTATTAAATTCATGACTTATAATGCTTATATATAGGTTGTTATGATAATGCTTAGTTGTATACAATGTAGAAATATTGTTATTGATAGTTGTATAGAGGTGACTGTTGTTATATAAATTCGGGCAATTATGGAATGAGCATCACATTCATGATATAAACATTTCATTTACATCATGAGCATTGCATTCATGTTATTAAACATGCTATTGCATAAATCGAGCATGGAGTCGAGACATTGAGCATCGAGATGAGATTTGGAAGTGATGAATTAAAACTGGGACAAAGTATCATTTTTATAAATATTGGGTTTGCCATTGTTTGCATCGCACTCGGCGGTGGAGCAACGAAGGCTAAGTCACGTTGCATTCGATAGCGGACTTTAGCAGTTTTTATTATCGAGGAGATACTTGTCCCAAGGCATTTTTCAATGCATTTGCATCGAGTTGACATCTCATTGCATTGGTGTATATATATGCATAGATATTATGGGGGTTATATTTGAATCGAAGGTATATCGGAATTCATGTTATATCGTTCTAGTAGTATGTTATTTTGATATCGAGATATTGGAGATGATATATTATCGTTGATGTTATTATTAGATTACATTATATGATGTTCTTTCATGTTTCATATAATGTAGTCTTTTGTTTATTGGGGAATACTTAACTAAATGTATACATTTCCTTCTTCCTTCCTTTTCCAACTAATATTGTTTTGTAGGCATGGAAGCTGGCGCAGGGCACCAGTAGACATGATGGAAGTGTATATAGTTAGCGGTATCAACTATATCATTTTGATGTATTATATCTTTTGTTGGTGTACTCCGATGTATCGGGTGGAAGCATAAGTACGATCTTGGCTTGTATTTTGGCCGAGAATGTACTTATGCTTTCCCTGCTTTTATTCACCATTTTTTATTGGCTTTTCGCCATTGATGTATAATTTTATAAACCGGATGTTTACTGCTATATATATATTTTCTGGAAATGGCACTGGTCATTCTCCTTTATTTTTAGTATAGTTGTTCTTTCATGTATTCCATTACGCTGTTGTTTATGTGGCTGTAGATGTGCGTATGATTGTCCTGCAGTGGCGGACTAGATGCAAATGTGAATGACGTAGATATTATTTTATATTTTTCTTTTTGAAACCTTGTATATCATATACTTTCTATTTTCCTTTCCTTTTTCGCGACCTGAGTGTCCGGAAAATCAGGGGCGCGATAATGCCGGCTTGTCAAAGGAATGGAGATTCGCAACCTACTATCCTCATAACCAAATCATTAATGACCCTGATGATAGCGTGAGGATGCATTCCTCTTTGCATAATATTATAAATAATGCTGCATTTTTATCACAATTAGAACTTAAGAACATTGGTGGGGCCGAGTTAGATGAAAGTTGGATGTTTGCTACGTAAGAAAAGTTTAATCAATTCAAGCGTAGTAACATTTGGACTTTAGTCCCTAGGCCTAAGGAGTGTTCGATTATAGGCACAAAATGGGTTTTTAGAAATAAGATGGACATATCCAGTGTTGTTATTGAAAACAAAGCACGTCTTGTTTCACAAGGTTATAATCAAGAAGAAGGCATTGATTTCGATGAAACAATTGCATCTGTAGCTAGGTTAGAAGCTATTGCCATGTTACTTGCATTTGCATCTTTTAAAGATTTTAAACTTTATCAAATGGCTTTATAATAGAAGAAGTTTATGTTAAACAACCTCTCGAATTTGAAAGTCACAAACATCTGGATTATGTCTATCGATTGTACAACGCACTATAAGGCTTGAAGCAAGCAGCTAGGGCTTGGTATGAATGTTTAAGTAAAATTTCTCCTCAAAAAATCATTTACGAGAAGAACACTTGAAACCACCATTTTAATCAAAAAGCACGATTATGACATGTTTTTAGTAAAAATATATGTTGATGATATTATTTTTAGTACTACTACCGAGTGGATGTGCAAGGAATTTTTCAAGTATATGCAGAGTGAATTCGAGATGGGCATGATGGGTGAGCTCAACTATTTTCTCAGATTGAAAATCAAGGAAACACCAAAAGGGATCTACATCAACCAAGCGAAGTACATGTGCAATTTGCTCTAGCGGTTCAATATGCCAAATCAATGCACATTCCAATGAGTCCAATGACTTAACTCGACAAGGATGAATTGGGCTAAAAGGTATACGAAAAATTCTACCGAGGTATGATTTGATCACTTTTTTATTTAACCACAAGTAGGCCTGATATAATATTTAGTGTATGTTTATGTGCTAGGTTTCAATCATGTCTTAAAGAATCGTATGTTGTAGATATTAAGCGCATGCTTCTTTATTTAGTAGGAATGCATGATTTAGGTTTATTCTATCCTAAGCGTACGAAATTTGATTTGGTAAGATATTTTGGTTCTAACTTTGCCAATAGTCGTGCCGACCAGAAAAGTACTAGCGGCACTTGTAACTTTCTAGGCCATACACTAGTTTCATAGTTTAATAAGAAGCCAAATTTGGTTGCACTTTCTTTAGTTGTCTGAACGATCATGTACCTATTATGTGTAATAACACAAGTGTAATCAATTCTCAAAAATCCCATTCAACATTCTAGCTCTGAACATATTGAAATTAGACATCATTTTTTGTGAGATCATATTCAAAAAGGCGATAATGTTTTGGACTACTTAAGAATGGATAAATAATTAGCTGATATTTTTACAGAACAATTAAATGAGGAGCAATTTGTATTTATTTGATGAGAATTGGGCATACACTTGTATTAGCATATCATAATATGACTTTGGTATAATTGTATATGTGGATTAGCTTATTGGTATCTATTTTTGTATGTTAGACCCCTTGTCTGACGACTCGGAGTGGCGGAAATAAATTTTTTGAACTGATTTCAGGACATTGGATATTATGTCCTGTCCGCCAGGTGTCCAACGGCCCGGATCTGTCAGACAGATCAGGCATATTGAATGTCAGTTTTCTCTTATTCTTCCTTATTTTCTCTTTCCCCATTCTCTCCTAACTGTAAACCTAACCTTAAATCTCATTTTTTTCACCGTTTCTCCTCATTTTTGTTGCAAAATGCTTCATTAAACTTACTTTCTATCTTTTTTAACTAGTTTTACAAATCAAAACATCATTTTCACCCCTGATTCATTTTTAACCCTAAAATCCAATTTTTTTTTAAAGAAATGCTCGTTTTGATTTATCAGACAAATTTTTCTCACCTCACTTCTATTAATTTTTTCTACATTTCACTCTCTCTGGCTCACACAAATCTCTATTCGTTTTCTAAAAATCTTTCCCTAGATGCCCAAAAAAGTGCTTCCTACTATGAGACGCTATCACTGTCGCGACAAATTTGGTCCTTGTATTAAGGGTCCATCACCACCTCCTACATGTCACCGTCACAATGCTACTCCACCTCCAGAGGTTCCTGCTCCTTCTCCTAAGGTTACCATTCAAGCTGATGTTCCTCATCCCGAGGCACCACTGCCTCCCTTAGATTTGCATTTTCGCTCACTTGCTCACAAGGTAAGGTATTATACTCGCATTTCCATTCACGTAGTTATTCAACCACATTATTTAGATCTCATTGAATTTTTAGCCAAACTCGGCTTGACATTCATTCATTACGTTAGGGAATTTAGTTTCACTAAATTTTTGCACTATAAAAGAACCATATTTTCTGAATCTTGTTAAGGAATTTTATGCAAATTTAGTTGTTCAGTTAAATGAAATGTGTCCAATTAGTTTCACTTCCCTCATCGCTGGAATTAATTTCACAATATCGCAAGAGGAAGTACAGATTGTTATTGATTTTTGCCATGGTCCTATCCTATTCCTAGATTATGATATTGATTGGATTGTTCTTCGTACCTCTTTAGTTGTTGTTATTGCTGATATCTTTTGGCTCAGTACTGTACTGAAGGAAAATAGGCGCGGTATGCCTATGAACTGCCTACTTTTCCAAGAATTTCTTTTGCATTGTGCCATGCTTAAGGCACTTTTTCCACAAAAGAGTTCTAAGGATACAATGATCCATCACCAAATGTTCTTTATTTATGCAATGACATATCACGTTGGCTGTAACTTAGCGGATTCCTTTATACTTCATCTACATAAGAGTATTAGTTCAATCAATCTTGGTCTCCCCTATCGCTCCGTTCTCACCTACATATTCAAATACCTTAATACTCCCATTTCTGGTCCTACTATAGCCCCATTGAATGGCATTACTATCACCTGTCATAAGCTCACTAAGATCAATTGAGATCCATCTTCTTCTGTTTGGCATTGGAATGGGACCCTTGTTACTAACCTTGGCAGTGCTCTTCCTCCGGAGGTCATTCATTCTCCTCAACATCATGAGTCTCCTCCTCCCATTATTGACCTGGATGTTCCCAGCCCTTCTAGTTCTCACGGTCATTCCACTTTTTAGCTCAAGAAAGATTTGGAATAAGATGGTTAAAGATTCTGCAAGACGCGCTACGAGTACAATGCTATTACCACCTGTCAAACCTGGATATATGATCATCTTTGCACCCAAGGTATGCCACCGCATAAGGCTTTTGACATTCCCGATTCCTCGAGTGATGATAATGAGCTCGTGTCGAGACATCCTATTAAGTTGCTTTTTAAAGATGACAATGGGGGAGAAATATTTGTGAAGCTATGTCGAATATGGTTGCTTAGATTGCGGAGGATCTTTAACAAGCTTGGATATTATCATCTCGTTAATGTTTTATATTTTTATTTTTGTTGTTAGATTGTGTGATGTTTATGATTTCTAGTTATCACTTATGTTTATGTTTCATTGCCGTATCTTTGGCCTTGTTTTGAGACTTGCTAGCTTTGTCATTTGTGTTTATGTTAGTTGATGTTTAGGCTAGGTGGACTACTTGTTTATGTTTATGGACTTATGTGCTTTGGGATGTTTACATTTATTATTCATGTTATGTTCAATGATTATGTTAATGTGTTGTTTTATGTTGACGTGCGATGTTGTAATTATAGCTTTGCTTTATCATTGCTTATATTCTACATTATCTTGCATCGTTGTACATGTAGTTGTTCACATTAGCATTGTTCATCTTATGCGCTTAACAATACGTTATAACATGCCGCTAAATTTCTTAATTTGGACAAAATTGAAATTTATCATATCACTCGCTTTTAAAAATAATACATTGTCTAATTTTTACGAAAGAGTTGTCATCATAAAAAATGGGGAGTTTGTTGCCCCAAGATTTTTAAATTAAAAATAATGTATTTTTTTATGATAACAAAATTTTGAAAAATATAGACAAAATCTTATATTATTATTGTACTAACTTGTTTAAATTAAGTAATTGTTAGTATCAAGATTATTGTGTAAAACGGGTAAAAGACATAGTGTGAGAAGGATTCAAAACGTTGCGACTCAAGGCGAATCAAGGTGCAAATTTTATGTTTGTCCAACGCCTTGTCCAACTGTTTGAGTCATCGAATTGACCGTCATACCACTCACACCAGAGTTGATTTTTTGGACCAAAAAGCTGAAAATTTTCTAAGGGACTACGCTGTGCCCGACGGGCTACCCGATAATGGACCAAGCATGGAAGATCAACTTTGGCTCGTCAGACAAAGCAAATTATCAGTTTTCAAAAGTTACGGCTACAATGGCTCCTTGTCTTCACCCTATGACAGCTCCATGCATGGACTTATCTCCTCATGTTCAGTTATATACTCCATCTACTCTCATTTGAAGACAAAAAGTTGGATCTCACAAGTTCAAGAAGTCAACAAGCAAAAGCCAAAAAGTTCAAATTTTCAAGTTCTCTTTGAAAACACTTGCATAAACTATTGATTTTCAATTTGTGTTTGGGATTTAAGTGAGGATTTCAATTATTTTAATTCATTGTTGTATCTTTGGAAATTGTTTAGAAACTTCAAGTTTTATTTCTTGAGTGAGTTGGGTAGTTTGAGAGGCATTACACACGGGTTGTAAGTGTAAACTCAAAATAGGGACTCAGGTTGCTCAAGTGTACCCGCAAAATCAATTGGTAACAGTTGAGGTTAGGACCTAGGAAGTTTAACCGGTCATTTAGGGTGTAAGAGTTTTACATCATATTAAAGGAACTCAAAATTATCCTTGACAAAGTAGACGTAGGGGCTTTATCGATATACCATCAACAAAGTTTTTATCGAACTACTATATATTGCGATGTTGTATCTCTTTCTTTCATTTTATTTTCAGCACTTTCGATTACCTCCACACTAATATCATTTATCATATGTTCACTAACACTTTCATAAAAAGAGGAAAATAAATTTTTACTCGGTAAATTTTTAAAAGAAAACCAAACAACCCCCTATTGGTTTGTCGTCTTGATTCAACTATAAAGACTTAAATATTTGAAGCTTTTGTAAATAAAAGAATAACTGTTATGCAATACAGGTGGGAGTGGGGGTGACGTGGGAAGTGGGAGTTGCAAAAAGGAGTCAGTTTGAGTATTGATGTGTTACATTTTACTTGATAGTTCTCGTAAAGTGTGTTGTGGAGTTGAGTTAGTCAAAGCAATTTGGGGTAAACATTAAATTGGAATTGGCTTCATAAATAACTGACTAAAAATGTGCTTGTTTTTATAATAGTATAAATATATATAATACAAGGGTAATTTTTATTTAAGAACTGGAAAGGGCAATTATCAAAAACACCCCTGAGGTTTCATCTTTTATCAGTTTAGTTCCAAAGTTTTAATTTTTTTTTTTTTATCAATTTCATCCCTTAAGTTCCTTTATATCATCAAATAGATTCTTTTGGACAATATTTCCCTTACCTTTTATTATACACTATATTAAATTTTTAATTTATTTATATAACCGATATTAAACTAAAGAAAAAATATAAAATATAAATTATTAAATAAAATTTAAGTTCAAAATAATTTAAAATTTCAATAAAAACTGAATTTGGTTGAATTGTAATTTCAATTTAAATATCATTGTTTCATTATTTAATTCATAATTAACATTATTCATCACTTATATATTCAATGAAAAGTGAATTTAGTTGATTTTTATATCTTATTAAAATACTTATATAATCTAATAATGACAAATTAATTTACTATATAATTAAAAAATAATATATATATATTTTTTATAAAACATCTTTAATTAATTCTCTCACTTAAATTTAAACGATTTGCTATAGTATCTAAAATAGGTAGCATGACGATGGAATAAAGGATTTCAAGCCAAGATAAATGTTAAATTTTAGTTCTATTTATATTAAATTATTTTTAAAAAAATAAATATTAACAAAAAAATTCTAATTCAGGAAGCTTGTTAGTTTTTATAAATTTACTATTTCTTAATAAATTGAGAATCTATATTATATTATTATTAACATTATTTAAGTAATATTGAAAAAACTAATATTCAAATTATCATTTAACATTGATTTTTTTAAAATGCTTAAATTTTGTTTAACAATGTGTACTTTCTATTAAAATTTTGCATTTAATTTAGTATATATTCTATCAAATAAATATAACAATATAATATAGTGTATAATGAAAGGGAAGGGCGAATAGGTCTAAAATGACTTATTTGATGATATAACAGAAGTTCAGGGATGAAATTGATAAAAATTGGAATCTGGCGACTAAATCGATAAAAAAGTTAAACCTCAGGGGTGTTTTTGGTAATTTTCCAAGGTGAAAATTTAGACTATGAAAGGCTAAAGACAAGGAAGCAATTTAAAGGAAATAATTCTATTGATAGTTTCACGCATACCTTCCTCAATTGGGGAGGTTTCCTCTTATAGGTTCGGTAAAAGTACAACTTTTCTCAATTATAGAAACCCTTCGGCACTTATGTTTTTTCCGACAATGGGAATCTTATACAAAGAAACAAATGCATTACATTTTTTACATTTGATGTTTATTGGCCCATCGATATGACAAAAAGTTTAAAATTGTTGTATAAGTACACATAATTGTTGTTGGCCATATTTTTCTTTATTGAGAATCTTATGTGTAGGAATTATAGTGCTGTAAATTACTACATCTTGGCTTTTCCTTTTTGCTGAGCTATTTGTTCGGTCATTGTCTTGATCAAAGAATCCGAAACATCTTCCGGGGTAGATATGAACTGTGTAGCATGTTCATCTTGTGATTATCTAGCCAAATAATCAAATTGATTGTTGTATGAACTCTAAGATGATGCGAACTTCATGGTCTCATCTTGATCCTTGGGAGAAAATGACAAACACGCACCACAAAATTGTTGCTTCATGCAGTTAAGAATTTTTACCATTATCTCATACTCCGTGGTATTAGGAATTTTTTTCTGAAAGTATTCTTTCACATTAGTAGGTGAACTTGGCTGATTATAACCCATTTGTTTAATTTCCTATTTATTTCGGGCAATAGTTAATTTATTTATTTTTTGTGCAATTTAGCAAAGTCCTTTGGAGAAATGTCATTCCACCATTTACAAAAGTAATTTCCCTTCAGAACTGGGATGGGTAAATAATCATATCATGTAGTGATGTAACACCCCAATATAAAAAACAATGTCAAGGCTATAAATTATATATAAATAGCTAAATGCCACTACGAATAATAAACAAGTTTACATCAGTGTCCTCATGTCAACATAAACAAATCAAACTTCGGCCTTATTATCTTGTTTTTGGCCTTACATTACCACTCAATCTTCAATAAATTAATCTGGCCTAAAGCCAACAACGTCCAAGAAAGATAACATGAATGCAAATAAATGACAAACCACCCAAGTGAGCTTCACCTCAACTAGTTCCGAATTACTGGTCAACCGCTACCTGGTTCTACTTGGTGTTTTACATAAAAATGATACAAAAACTATCGCGCCCCAAAATTCCTGGAAGACTCGAAGCAAGTCTCGAATCCGCTAGAAACCTTGGAGGACGAGTGTTTCCCTTTTTAAAATAAAAAAGAAGAAATTTTTTTATTATTTTAGAAAAATTTCGGTATGGAAATAGTTGTTTCTATCGATACCTGTCAACACATTTAATCGCAACTGCAGGCGATTCTATACACAGTCTACAACATTCCATCAATAATAAAGAAAAGCTAAACTAGAACATGAAAACATGGCTAGCGCCATGCTGATAGATAAATAAAAACAACATGAACAATGTAAACCTGTCCGTTTACAAGTACAAAATACAAGCTACATGCCTGCCA
>MKEJ01064384.1:0-18495 GCA_001753735.1 Embelia ribes
AGTTCATTTGTTTTTATTAAATTATTAATTTGGGATTGTATCATGGGTTCGTAGTGGTTGAACAAAACCTAACCTAACTTGTAAAGTCAAAATAGTCTCTGGTGGCTGAGTCTTAGTTGAGAAGGAAAAGAGAGGGGAAATGGTGGTGGTGGTAGGTGGTTCATCCCCGTTCTTGTTATTGAACCAGAGTCCGCCGCCGGCGCTGGACAAACTCTACAAGTCCAATGCCCTAACACCAACACCAACACCTAGTTGTAGATGGAGAAGGATTTGTTCGTCGAGATGGGTGGCTAGGGTTTCGGTGGTGCGGGCGTTCGGTCCGGATGGAGATGCTGTTAGTAGCAGCAGCAGCAGTAGCATCAGCAGTACTAGTAGTAGCAAGAAGAAAGTAGTATCGAGTTCGAATTACGTGGTGCCTTTCGACTCGTCTTCTTCGTGTATAACTCGGCCGCTTGCTGAGATCCTTAGAGATCTCAACAAGCGCATCCCAGATAATATCATCATCAAACCTACTGCACTGCCACAGGATCACGATCACGATCAGTCTCAGGCTGCTGCTGATCAGAATCAGAATCAGGATCAAGATCAGGATCAGGATCAGGATGATGATCATCTTCATACTTCTAAAACCTACATCCCCTGGTTTGTTCCCCCTCCGCCCCCTCTCCTCTTCTGTGTATGTATATATTTATGTATCCGATCTTTTATCTGATAGATAGATATGAAGAGCTGTTATTAGATTAGAGCATAGCGTTCGCACCAGTGTTTCTACAAGCTCAATTCATTTCTCAAATGACAAATCTTGGACTTGTTTCTGGATAAACTTCCCAAACAATAGATTTCTCAATGGATTAATCTACCTTTCACATTTTCTCTATTAAGAAAAATGAAATATTTTCCACCAAAGGTATGAATGATGTCAAGATTGGAAAAAAAACTATTTTTTATATTTTATTGTAAGATATATAATTATTCTGGTAATTTTTAACAAATTTATAGGAACAATTGGTGTGGGTAATATCTATGTTGAAATGAATTTCTAGAAAGTGAGATGTAGAAATTAAATGTGAAATACTAGCATGAATGCTTTTATTGTCTCTGTATGTAACTGATTTATAGTATTTTTTTTTATAATTCTAAATTTCTAACTTGTGTTCCAACACAATAGGTACCATGCCAACCGTATGTTGAGTTTCTATGCCCCTGGTACGTACTTGCTTTCTATGTTTGTTTGATTTTCAGTTGAGATCTAACTCTACGATCTGTTGCCAGCTGCAATTTCCCACTCCACTCATTCATTCCATTACATCATACTCTTAATCATTCTATTAGTAATTGTGTCATTGTTTTGTAACTCCAGGCTGGTGTGGAGAAATTCGTGATGTTATCTTCTCTGACAATGGGAGTGTCTCTGTGGTTTACCGTGTCACCATTAGAGGTTCTGATGGAGAGGTTTGTTTTCTCTCTTCCTTCCCTTTTCTAAATTCCTTTCCCCCCATCATAATCTTTTAACTTTGTGAAATGTCAAGGTTCATCTATCTATTCTATAAGAAGAAAAATGGTCTTATGATTTAACTTTACCATTTAGTTTTGACTATAAACAGTGAGTTTTATATTATTCTATTGGTCGATACTAGTGTCCATCGAAGACTTTCAAGAGCAACTTGTGCAATGTTTGCTTCATTTGTGTAGCGTTATGTGCAATTTACCTCTATCGACTAGTGTGGAAGTGAGCTAATAGATCATGTGCTATATTAGTTCTTGCATTCCGCAATTCTTGACGAGCATTGGTATGTAGAGGAGAGCTTTGATGAATAGCTTTTCCTGAAAGAGGTTGAACATATCATGAGATCGAAAATCAGTGTGTAGGAAATTATTAGCACATGTACACATTGGTTTGAGTTGTTAATTGGAGCTTTAGAACGTAGATTTGAGTTATTTCTCCATATTGAACATGCCCAAGTCAAAGTTCAGAGTACAAGTACTTGAGTAAGTGAAGTGGGACTGATAATAAATGTCTATCTCCGTGCTAGAATTTCTTTGACATCCCAATTCTTAGAAGTACCTGTGTTTTCACAATAGAGGGAACCGGCCACTGTATATGCTTGGAAGCCATGTGCTAGGCTGTGGATGCATGGAGTAAAGGAGTTCCTATATAGACACTAGGTCACCGGAGTGGTTATATGGGATGAGTATGGTGTATGCGGCTTTTCTTGGAACTACAGATCAATATAGGGAGCTAAACAACATGAATACTTAGTTCTTTATCCTTCTCAAGTGTTATGTACCGTAGGAGAATTATCCTTACAAGCTAGCAATTACGCGGAGGGAACCCAGTGTTAAAGGGGCAGGATATGGAGTTCTGTTATTTTATGTAGCTTAATCGTAGTCTATCATCCGGTTGAGAATCAGATTTATGAATTGGGAGTTTGTACATCTTTCCTCGGTAGCAGACACGGGATGATGTTATAATAACGTTATAAACTTTGATATGCTCATGACAATCCTAATGATATGCAATAGAAATTTCATCTTGGTCTTTACAGTTCATTCACAAGGAAGCAAATCAATAATTCCATGTTGTGTCTAAAGTTTTTCTTTTGCTAGTGTTGAGAACCAAGACTATCACCGATAAACGTACAACCACCAGAGTTATAGTCGATCTGATTGATTATCGACAAATCAATGTTGCTACAATCATCATGGATAAAGGAGATGGAAGGATTATGTGGTGAACTATGAGCGTGAGCACCTTATGTGTGAGGTAAAGAAGTGACAAACTATGATTGAGAATTTAAATGGAATTCTGAAGAACATGTCCATCTTCTCAAGTGTTAGTCAACTTAGTGTAAAGGTGTCCTTGACGATTGTGGTGAAAGGTGGAATCGAGACAGTAATAAGAGGTCGAGGGTGATTGATTAGGTGTGGATGGGAGAGAGTAATAGTAAATAGGGTGTTTGTGAAGTTATGAAATATTTATGAGGGTATAATTATTGAAATAATGTTTAGAGACTGGATTTAAATTTTGTTTTTAATCAATAAATTTAGTGACTAGAAAACTTCGATAGTTATATGTAAAGAATGAATGTAAATTTAATAAACTATGGGAGCATTTTTTATGTTTGGTAACTACATGGTTTCTAAATGTGTTTAGATGGCCACCTTGTTTGGATTGCTAATGCCTCTTTGATAGTGAATAATTTAGCGACTAGAATATTCTGGTAGGTATATGCAGAAAATGAATCCAAAGGTTTGTTTGGTTGTAATTTTTAAATAAATCAACTTATTTCTGACTAAGAAAAAAATTGGATGTATCCATATTGAAACTTCTAGCTTATTTAGGCTTGCTCATCTTAGAAGTTGAGCAGCCAAATGCTATCTTATTTTTAAGCAAAAAAATTGAAAAGTTGAAACATCGAAGCTGCAAACAAACAAGCCCTAAATTCAATAAACTTTGATGTGATAGTATTTTGTACAAATTATCAAATGCGTTTATATAGTGATGATTTAGCCACACTGTTGGGAATTGGGATTGCTATTTGATAATGAATAATTTTGGACTTAGTTACCCATAAACAATTAATAAAGACAGTAACACCTTGTGTTCTACTAAATGAAAACTCAATTTTACTCTGTACCTTGTTCTTGAAGCCCTATCTTCGAGAAACCCTTTTGGGGATCCACTCTATTTGTGCCCCCCACTCTCTCTGGGAAAATAATTCTCCATTATCTTAAGGTAGGAGCTGGAGAAAGAGTGAGGTGATAGAATATGTATTTGTGGGTGTCGATCTGTCATCTGTTTGAGAATCAAACATGAATTTATATACATCTTTCAACATAGTCAGGACAATTCGGATGATATGCAATAGAAATTTCAGCTTGGTCTTTATAGTTCATCCACTTGGAAGTAAATCAATGAGTCCATGTTGTATCTAAAGTTTTTTTTACTAGTGTTAAAAACTAAGACTATCACCAACAAACGTACAGCCACCAGAGTTATAGTCGATCTAATTGAATACCGACAATCAATGTTGCCAGACTCTTGTAACAGATAGAGAAGATGAAGGATTATACAGTGAGCCACAAGCTAGAGCACCTTCTGTGTGAGACAAAGGAGTGATAAAGTACGATTGAGAAAGTAATAGTAAATGAGGTGTTTGTGAAGTTATGGAATATTCATTATGGTGTAGTTATCAGAACAATGTTTAGAGACTGGATTAAAATGTATTTTTTAGTCAATAAATTTAGTGACAAGAATACTTTGGTAGCTATATTTAAAGAATGAATCTAAATTTAATAAACTCAGATGTGGAGTATTTTTAAGTCTAGTAACTATATGGTTTCCAAATACGTTTAGATAGCCTGTTGTTTTTCTTACGCCATTTTGATAGTGATTAATTTAGTTACTAGAATATTCTACGCGTAGAGAATGAATCTAAGGTTTTGTTTGGTTGCAACTTTTTAAAAAATAAGCCAAAGATGAATGCATCCAGCTTAAAACTTCTAGCTTATTTAGGTCAAACAACAAATAAGCTTAGTTTAGAGTTGAGCAGCCAAACTTTGTCCAGTTTTTAAGCAAAACAGTTGAAAAGCTGGAACTTTTAAGCCGCAACCAAATAAGCCCTAAATTTAATAAACTTTGACGTTGGGGTATTTTTCATGTTTGGTAACTATATATGGTTTCCAAATGTGTGTATTAATGATTTAACCACACTGTTGGGATTGCGAACCCACATTGATAGTGAATTATGTTGACACAGTTAGCCATAGACAATAAATAAAGGCAGTAACACCCTGTATTCGACTGAATAAAACCCAACTTTACTCCGTACCTGGCTTTAAGACTTGCTCTTAAAGCCCTTTCTCCAAGAAATCCCCTTGGGAATCTACTCCTTTTATGCCCCTCTCTCTCCTTCTGTCTGAGAAAATTATTCTCCATTATTTTAAGTAGGAGCTGGAGATAGAGTGGGGGGTTAGAATGTGTATTTCTCTGTGCAGGATCTATCGTCCGGTTGAGAATCAGACATGAATTGGAAGTATATACATCTTTCGTTGGTAGCAGACACCAGAAGATGTTATAATCAGCATAATAAGCTTTGATATGTTCATGAATCCTCATGATAAGCAATAGAAATTTCAGCTTGGTCTTTGTAGTTCATCCCCCTGAAAGCAAATCAATGATGCTGTCTTGTGTCTAAAGTCTTTTCTTTTTACTGGTGTTAAAGAGCCAAGACAATCGTCGACAAACAAACAACCACCAGAGTTATAGTCAGATTTGATTGAATACTGACAAATCAATGTTGCTTGTCTCTCGTTGTGGATAAAGAAGTTGAAGAATTATACAGTGAATCATGAGCTTGAACACTTTTTGTGTGTGACAAAGAAGTGACGAACTACGATTAAGAATGTAATCCGAAGAGCATATATTCATCTTTTCAAATGTTACTCAATTAATGTAAGGGTGTCCTTGACGATTACAGTACAGTTATAAGAGGACGAGGGTGATTGATTAGGTGGATGGTAGAGAAAGTAGAGTAAATGGGGTGTTTGTGAAGTTATTATGAAATATATATTAGGGTATTTAGTTATTGAAATGATTTTTAGAGACGGGATATGAATTTAGTGACAAGAATACTTCGATACTATATGCAAAGAATGAATCTAAATTTAATTCACTCTGATGTGGGAGTGCTTTTTTATATGTGGTAATAAAAGAATAAAGAGAAGGAAAAATGTATTTTAATATTTCTGAATGAATTAAAAAGAACGTTTACAGAGAGCTCTTTACATACATCTCTAACTAGAAAAGGAAACAAATTTCTACCTATCAATCAGCTCTAATTCTGCCTAATAAATCATCCTAATCACAAATTAGCTGTCAATCTACTAACTGTCAGCTCCTTAATTTACATGAAATCACACTACCAAAGAATCTTCCAAATTCTAACTCTCCCTCTCAAGCTGGAATGTAAATGTTTGTCATTCTTAGCTTGTTCACCATATCTTCAAAGCTCGGCTTGTGAAGGATCTTTGTCAAGATATTAGATGTTTGTTCTTTGGTTGGAATGTTTTTCATGCAAATACTCCCATTATCAATCTTCTCTTTGATAAAGTGACGATCCACTTACACATGTTTTGTTCTGTCATGATAAACTGGATTGTGGGTGATACTAATAGCAGCCTTATTGTCACAATAAAGCTTCATTGGATCATTGCTTGAGATCTTTAGTTCTTCCGGTAGTATTCTGAGCCACACCCCTTCACATATACCATGAGCTAAGGCTTGAAGCTCAGCTTCCTTGCTATTTCTAGCTACTACGTGTTGTTTTTTGCTTCTCCAAGTTACTAGATTTCCCCAAACATAGGTACAGTGTCCCGAAGTTGATTCTTCTATCCACAGAAGAACCTGCCCAGTCAGCGTCTGTGTACACTTCCATCATGCTGTTGTCTCCCTTCTTGAAGAATAACCCTCTCCCAGGAGTGTTTTTCTAATACCTTAGTATTCTATTGACTGCCTCAAGATGCCTCTCCTTTAGTGAGTGCATAAATTGACTTACTACACTTGCAGCGAAGGCAATATCTAGATGAGTGTGTGCTAGATAAATTAGTTTGCATGCGAATATTTGGTATTGCTCTTTTTCGCCTCCTTGCCATCTTCAAGTCCGAACTTTACATTGGGCTCCATATGTGTCTCAGCTGGTTTACATCCCATCATTCTTCTGTCACGAACAAGATCCAGTATATATTTCCTCTGAGAGACCACTATGCCAGCACTGCTTCTGGCAATTTCCATTCCCAAGAAATACCTGAGAGTGCCTAGGTCTTTCAGTTCAAATTCTCCTGCCAAGTATCCTTTTAACTGTTCCGGTTCGTTATAGTTGTCTCCTATGATGATAATATCATCCACATACACTATCAGAATAGCCCTTTTTCCACTATCAGAATGCTTGTAGAAAAGGGTATGATCTGCCTACGACTGTTGGAAACTCTGTTTCTTAATAACTTGAGTAAACCTCTCGAACCACTCTCTTGGAGACTGTTCTAAGCCATATATAGATTTTTTCAACTTGCAAACCAAGTTTTCCTTCTGTTTGAACCCCGGTGGTGGATCCATATACACTTGTTCATGTAGGTCTCTGTTCAGGAATGCATTTTTTACGTCCAGTTGTTAAAGTGGCCAATTAAGATTTGCTGCCAACGACAAAAGAACTCGGATTGAGCTAAGCTTGGCAACTGGTGCAAATGTCTCCTTGTGGTCTAACCCATTTGTTTGAGTGAAGCCTTTAGCGATCAGTCTTGCTTTGTATCTGCTAATACTACCATTTGCATTAAATTTGATTGTGAACACCCATTTGCAACCAACTGTAGTTTTCTCTCCTGGCATCTCTACAACCTCCCATGTATGATTTCTTTCTGAAGCTCCCATTTCTTTTAGAAGAGCCTTACTTCCATTTTGGATCTGCAATGAAACAAGGGATAAATTTGTATAAGGACAGACATGGATGTTTTAAAATTGAGGACTTTTGATGGCATACGACTTATAAGATGACAAGCAGTAAGTATAGCTTTCCCCCAAAGATACTTTGAAACTGACATGGTAAACATTAGGGCTCTGGCAACTTCAAGTAAATGTCGAATTTTCCTTTCTGCTACCCCATTTTGTTGTTGGGTATCATTAGAAGAACTTTGATGAATGATACCATTAGTTGTTAGAAAGTCTCCCAAGAGTGTTTTGAAATATTCGGTTCCATTATCAGTTCTCAAAACTTTAATTGCGGTCTAAAACTGATTTTTTATCATTGTATGAAAACTTTGAAAGATTTTTGCAACTTCAGACTTCTCTTTGAAAAGATAAACCCAACACACTTTTGTATGATCATCAATAAATGTAATGAACCATCTTGTACCCGTGACGGGTCCCCAGACATCGTTATGGACTAGGGAAAATGGGCTAGACTCATTGTAAGGTTTAGCTGGAAAAGATGCACCTGTGTGTTTAGCAAGTTGGCATATCTCACAATGAAATTTTTTTGAATCTTTATTGATAAATAAACCAGGAAATAAGCGTTTGAGATACTGAAAATTGGGGTGGCCTAATCTATAGTGCCACAGCAGTACATCTTTATTTGAAGCAGATGGTAAAGCAATTTCAGCCATTGTGGCTTGTTTATCTCCGCATTTGTTATTCTCAAAGTAGTAGAGTCCACCTCTCTCTCTAGCAATGCCAATCATCTTCTCCGATCCCTGTCCCTGTTTTTGACACACATCCCTAGGGAAATTAGCAGTGCAATTAAGGTCTTGAGTCAATTTACTGATTGACACAAGATTACAGGCTAAATTGGGAACATGTAAAACAGAATGTAGAACAAGATTTTCCGACAGGCGTATAGAACCTTTTTCAGCAACTGAAGTGAAAGTTCCATCTGCTATTTTAACCCTTACATTCCCTTGACAAGGTATGTAAGATAGAAACAATAACGAATTACCTGCCACCAGAATCAAACACCCACGGATTTTGCTTTTGTATATGGAAAGCAGTACCTTATGAGCAAAATTACTAGTGGCAGTTTTAGGGGTCTTCACAGAATGTTGATTGAGGAGATTTAGCAATTGTTCGAGTTGTTCTTTGTTCAAGGATCGGTCCCAAGAGTGGGAGGAGATTATGCTATTATTAAAATTGAACCTATTTAAAACTAAATAGAGGATGGAAAAATATGCTCATCACAAAAGAACAGACAATGAGTATTGGTTAGGAGACTGGGTTTGTCTTAAAATTACAACCAGTTAGTCATAGTGCCCCGACCCTACCCAACGTGTTGAATGTTGCAAGTCGCCTCGGGTTGTAGCTTCCCTCAGGTCGAGTTCAAGGGGGAACTAATCCGTCCGAAACCTAAGGTAGGTATCTACGGGTATTGGTAAGGCCATATGTGTGCGGGTTGGGTACTCGCTTTTGTTTTTAACAAATGTGTTTGTTGCAAACTTAAACGTGTGAGAGGAATGATGAGAATGGAGAAATGGTAAACGAAACCTTAACTTGGAACCATTTTTATTATTTATATTTATATAAATTGGGGTTGAGACTTTGTAGAGAGATTAGAGAAGTAACTATTCAAATTGGTTTTCAGTTTCTAAAAGTGGAAAGATTGTTTGGTTAACAATTTTTTTTTTGCAAAGCAAATTTAGAAAACTCTATTTCTCTATTTTCTAGCTGTCAAAGGGACAAGAATAATTAACCATTTTTTCTCAACCTCCCATCTCATTTACTGGGAGGATAAGGCTCAGTCATTTCACACGTGCCCCTCTCTTACAAGATGTTAACTTATATATATATAGACAATATGAAATGCATATCAATATCAATATCAATACCTTATTTTTAGAAAATAAGGGGTAGACCGTCTTCGCGTGGCGTGAGTCGACAGTCGAGATGCACCCCATTTGGTAAGGTGGTGCGAATTGTTGGCATTTTGTAGGATATGACCTATGCATATATACACTTGCAGTCTTCAAATCTTGCTTGATCACTCTTGTCGGTAACATACTTTCTAGACACGCCTTGACGTTTGCTGACCCTGACACCATATGGGCCTCCACCTTGCTACATCAATCAGAACATGGTCATTTTCAGCTTCACAAGTATGTAGGTTCTTTCTTGTCTTCATTTGTTTTCAAGTAGTTGTTGCTTGTTGCTTGCAATTATGTACAAGTGTGTATTCAAGTAGTAGTTGTTGCTTATTGCTTGACACTCGTAGAGGAGATAAGGTAATACTAATCCGTTCACAATAATATTATGAAGCCCTTCGGCCACAATTTGAGGGATTGGTATTAGAATTGCTATCCTCTTGACAAACTATGATCCAAGAACTTGGATTTTGATAGAGAGTGAGATGAACACTGACCGTGATTTAGTCCTCTGCATAGGAAGAAGAGTTTTTAGATTCAACCGCTTTTAGTTGGTGGGTGTCAAATTTATTGGGGGATTGTTTATAATTTCCTTACGATATTTTCGCAAATTAGGCTGAAAGGAAATGTCAATGTTCTGGAAGTAAAATCTTGTCCCCGTCTTTTAAGGTTAATCTCTTCGACAAGTGGACTAACCTTAGGCATCCGTGTCAGAGTCTAATTGGTTTAATGTGGTTAGGATCAAATGTGCAATAATCAAGAATGAAGTTGATACCCAGAAAAAAATATTTTGATGGTTTGTTTCTGGAGGAAAAATACATGAAAACATGTAGCCAAGCCTAAAGTGTCTTTCTTATTATTGTTGATGTTATCAAGAGAGTAAGTACTGTTTAGTTTTTTTTTTCTTTTTTTTTTTTGTGTTATCGCAATATTATCTAGTTTTCATTGTGCAAAACTTGTTTGGCGCTTCTATTTTGTTGGTCCTTTGTGGTGTTTGATTATGTGTTACTTTTCTTTTTATGTTTTTATGATTGGTATTGTGCTATCTTTCTTGGATTATTTATGCCTCTAAAATGTTTGTCAAGAGTCCCTGTCAACTACACCAAAAATTTAACTTTTTCCAAATATCACATAAATAAACCTACAAGTATACGGGTGTGCAATGTAGTAATATAGGTAAAAACACAGGGCATATCGATCTCGAGGAGTTTTAAATAATAAACGTTCCTAGTGAATCTCAATTGGGCAAGATTTTCTTAAGAGATTTAGCCAAGGCATTAAAACTAACTAAATTAGAGTAAATTCAATCAACCGTACGCAAATTAGAGTGGCATAGATAATCCAAGTAAGATATGACAATAATAGTCATTGAAATATAAAAAGAGATGTCCAATATATGATCAAACACTACATTGTCCAAGAAAATAGAAGAGCCAAACAAGCCTGACGTAATGAAAACTAGATAGTATTGCAAGAACACCGAAAAAAAAACCTAAATAGTACTTACTTTCTTGATTGATACCACAAATGATGATAAGAAAGCTTCTTGGGCTTAGCTACATGTTTCTATGTAGTCTTTATCCATGAACAAATCGTCATTATATTTCTTTCCGGGTATCAACTTGCCCTTTAAAGATTCTATGGACCCCTCAAATTTGTAGGACAGATTGATCAACTCCATAAGGTTTGGGGTGAGATCTTCAAATATTGCCAACATAGCATCTATGCTATTAGTCATAGGTAGATTCACGAAAAGAAAATGGGCTATACATTTTCTAGCGAAAGTCATGGAATCTAGTTTTCTATAATTTTCCTCACAGAAACTCCAGCTCTGACGCTATTAATGTACGTTGGATTGGTTGGCAGGTAAATTTTGTTGGACAAACTTACCTTGGTTCCTCGCTGCCTTCTTTTGCTTATAACTATCATATCTTGACTTCAAAAGGTTCACAATCAGATGAGTATCCATACCACACTATCGCTGAAAAATTGGAATAAAAAAATGATCTGCTATCATTTAGAATACGTCCTTAGCATTTGTCAACAACCTGACATATCATTGTACTCTAATCTAATGGAGTCATGAATAGAGCAAGCTCACAAATACTACTCTACAATAGTACCTAGACATCAAATTCAAAAATTGCAATAAAAAATTGTGAATTTTGTTGCAAAATAATTGCTTTTATCAAATTATGCAAGTGAATTAAAATTAATAAACTAATCGACTAGATCTTTCCGGATCAAGAAAACATAACAATGTCTCCATCTCCGTATTGTCTACAGAATTATATCCACAATAATTGTTGATTTGCCGAATTAATATGGCTGAGGCAACACAATCAAACATCAGGACTATTAGTGCCTACAAAATAGTGTAGAGTCAATATGTAGAAACTTATTTATCAATTATTGTTAAATGTTTTAGAGTTCTAGGAATCTATTTGGAGTCTCAAATCTTTTAGGCTTTCGAAAAACTTGACAAATATGTTCCTTGTAATCATTTTTAGATTATGAATTAAAGAAGAAACGTCTTCAATGAGCCAATGTTGTAAAAAATTCTTACACCCCAACAAGAAGATTGACGGTATATTGCCATTTGTGAAATATACGTTGGACATATTAAATTTCCATGAAAGACTGTCATCCTCCTTGTATTTCATCAGAGAAAATAATATACCGCACAAAAGAGAGAAAAATAGAAACACGTTACATGCGGGGCAAGTGTAGCAAAAAGTAGGATTCACAATTATAAAAGGAGCAAAAATATAAAATACTAAAAAGGAAAAAAAGAACTAGTAGAATGAGGACTATCTTCATCCAAATAGATTCAATAGTAAAAATCCTCTGAGATCACTCTTAATAGATTCAATATTTAAAGTTCTTTAATAACTATAATTAAAAATTAAAAGGCTAACTCTTAACATATTCAATATTTAAAGTTCTTTAATAACTAAAAATTAAAAGGCTAAAAAGAAGAAACAAGTAGTAGGGGAAGAAGAATAAAAACTCATCAAAAAACACAAAACACTCTACTAAGGGGAAAGACCTAAACAAACTTGACAAATTTAAGGAAGGCACCTGTGGTGAGTACGACATCTATTCATGTGCTTTTGGAAGGTAGAGTTTTTATTGTTATCATATTAATAAGTTGTATTGTTGTTTATAAACATCGTGGGTTGTAATGCTTCGTTAACCAGCTTCAATCAATAAGATCCCCTCATTTTTAATATTTATTGGATGCAACAGAAATGTAAAGTGACGTGTAGACATTGTGAAGAGAATAAATACGCGAAATCTTGCTTAATGGTATCATTGACTCATTCAGACCATGCAAAACTTGCTCAAAGATCACAACCTCATGCTCGATTATGACACATTTGATCTAACCACATCAAACCAATTAGACTTAGATACGGATGATCCACTTATTGAGGGGATTAATTTTAAAAGACTGGGTATTGACATTTCCTTTCAGCCTAATTTGTGAACACATCATAAGGAAGATATAAACAGTCCCCCGATAGTTTTGACACTGATCGAGTAAAAGCGTTTGAATCTAAAAACTACTTCCTATGCAAATGACTAAACTACTGATGGTCAGTGTTCATCTCATTCCCTATTAAAATCCATGTTCTTTGGATCATAGTTTGTCAAGAGGGTAGTAATTCTAGTACCAATTCCTCAAACTACGGCCAAAGGGCTTCGTAATAATGATGTGATCGGGTTAATATTACCTTATTATTTCTAGAGTGTCAAGATACATGAAAGAACTACTCAAACTATTCATGATGAGGTCAATGGAATTAGAGTCGACAAGACATGCTTGTACATAATTTCAAGCAACAACTGCTTGAATACATATGAAGACATGGAAGAACAACCTGCATATTTGAAGTTGCAACCAACACATTTGATAAAAATAGGAGTACCCAACCCGCACACATACGACCTTACATTACCCACAGATACTTCGGACAAATACCTACCTTAAGTTTCGGATGGATTAGTTCCTTCAAGGCGACTTGCAACCCTCCAACACGTTGGGTTGGGTCGGGGCATTAGGATAGGCCTTCAACAAGATCAAAGTATTTGAGAGCACAATTTTTACAATTATCAAATGGAGCCTAATTTAAGCATATAGTACACATTTTTTTACATAAAAAGAGCATTAAATTCATATAATTTTATATGGAATTACATATTTATTTTTAATTTAAGTACTAAAGCGCAAGTTACTGGGAATAACCATGAATAATATAATCTACAAAAGCAGCTCCTAGAGCATAAGCCGCACTACATTCCACTAACGTATTACAAATGAACTGTAGTTATCAACTAAATCCTCCCGTGAAAATCACTGGATCCACAAATACTGTGATACACATTTGAGCTAACATGAGAATTTTGTAATCCACATATTAGAACATGATGTTTGTAGGCCCATGGATCAGATGATCAAGGTTTAAGCTGCGGGACTGGTCATGATGCAATGATAATATCGTATGTTAAGTCAGGAAAACATGTTTCTAACTAGTTCACAATTGAGTTGGAATCTGGGATTTTAGATACAGATAGAATCTTATATTGTAGATGTTTTCTCATTGGCTCAGAACTTTCACTCGAGCTGTGTCTCATACAACAAATTTTAAGAGAACTTGGATATGCGACAAAAAACATTAGTGCAAGATTTGAATTTTAAACTCACTGGTTCCTGTAGAAAGCGACAGCACCTATCAAACTTAAATTGTACTTCATCTGCAATGAAGAAGTGATCAAACCCACTAGAATAAGGCGTAGCGATCACCAAAATACCCCTAAGATCACAAAACAGAGTTCGCTTATTTCAGTTTTTATGGTCAAAGATTGTACTAAAAGAAGATTCCACCAACAATAATCCGTATAGACACATTCAGAGAAAGAGGAGGAAACAAAGAAGATTTATGATTGCTTAGGACGTGAAGAAGAAATTTCATGGAGAGACTTCATTTAACTTCAAAAGTTCATTAAATGGACATTCATCTTCAGCTTTGGCTGAATACTTCCCAATAAACCAAAACCTCCAGCTTCTTATATCTTTAAAACTTGACAAATTCAAAAATTACACCCCCAGTGAAATACTTACATGAATTGGGTGGCAATCAAACATAATAAACAATAATACCATAAAGTTCAAATGGAAACCACCATCTAACATCAATCGTCGAACTATAAAAGTCACGCTGGATATCCTTTGGATATTATATGTAATCATCAGTCTAAACAATGCTCACTTCTCAGCCAGGCGCTCTAGGAACAAGCGGTAGGTAAGCTGAGGGGCTGCGCCAACAAATATGCCACCTACAAAGTGTACCACTGACACTGGTTTTGATTTTTTTGGTTTCAGAACCCAAGCTCCCTGTGCAAAAGAAAGGGAATGTTTTAAACAAATAAATTAGGTATACAGTAAACTGTAAAAGTTTCCTTCGACCAAAAAATCCCGATGTGTACAAAAAATAACAATAGCCACAGCTAATCCTCTGGGTGGTCTGGTGAAAGGGTAATATATATCATATTGGTTGCATTCATCAACTACTTCAACCATTTTCAAACACCTCCTAGCATTTTCAGGGCACCAGATCCTATTTCAATAATACTGTTATGCATCCATTCAATATTAAAGGTAACACCAATTTTATTTTAGGGGTGTTCTAAAAGTCCTGTTCTCCTAGCAACTCTCATTTTTATCTCATATATGGGTTTATCCTGATATTCACATGACATCAGATAATCGGCAATGCCAACTTACATTTCGAGCTCTTCTGTAAACACTAAACCCAAAGTTTGTAGCAAGTATTCCTTGTGGGAAAATGCAAGGGAAAGAAAAATCTCTTCAAAAGAATCACGGCTGCAAGAACAACATTTATTTTTCCGTAATATTTTCCCAATATTCTCTATGTTGTTAATCAACAAGCTAAAAGTTGTCGAAATCCTTCCAAATCTTTTGAATACCACATTCCGTGAACAGTGCAACTAATTTAATATTAATCACAAACTTGCACTGAGATTTTCCCTGGCGGGCCTAGTATATAAGCAAAAGACTTTACAGATGAACAAAATGAATGGGTCGAGAGAATGTAGTACCTCAACTTGAGTCCAGTCGGTTGAACCACTGAAAGCATCTTGAGACTGCTTTACAGTGTCCATAAGTAACCTGTAAAAATTTGTCAGTGAATGATAACTGATAAGAAGAGAAGAAACCATTAATATTTTGAGGAGAAGACGTAATAAAAATAACAACATTCACATCAGTCTTTCAAATGGAGAGATTCCTATTATGTTATTTTCTCATTGAAGAAATTTGCATGAAAAATGTGGCACACAAGTATTTCTATTTCTTAGACTTTATTAAAATCTTTGGAGAAATACTACGGGACAAGCCTGAGGGGATAAATCTACCATTTACAATTTCTGCATTCCACCAAAATTATAAATCTTAGTTAAGATTATGGGAAAATTTAATTTCAAAATTTATTAGGTGATACTTTTTTCCAACATGCCTAAGAGATTGTTGAGAAGGATTGGTCAGTACGATTTCTAAAATTTTTATTTATTTGAGGGAAATGGGTTTCTATAAGTTCAGATTTAGAAATTAAATGAGAAATACTGGAGTGAATTCTCTAAGAGTGTAGACAGCGTTTTGCATCTAGCATCATAATATTCGCAAAGCGATAGGGGAATTGTAATCAGTCAGGCAGTCTCCATTCCAGGGATTAAGAGTGTACAAATTAGTAGTAGTATTGAAACACTATAATGTAATTAGGGGGACCAATGTTGATCCTCCTATCCTAATAGTATATATATTTCAAGTATAGGAGGTCTCGTGTGGGCCTTCTTCATGGATTGAATGAAACGTATTCATGTTGATCAGCGTTGGGTTTGGTGGTGGTATTCAAAGCCCTAACTATATTGAATGTAAGTTTCTATTCTATATGTTAGTTAGGTTAGGATTGTCTATTCTAATGTATTCTAGTGCGACGGAGGGGGGTTCATGGTTGGACACTGGCAACGTGGGAGCCTAGTAGCAGTGGGTTGTCCATATGATACACGCACACATATATATAGATATAGATATAGACAGATAAAACATAATATACTAGTACTAATACATAGAGAGAGAGAGAGAGAGAGATACTCACTTTTGGTTGCCCCTCCTTGTTTTCTTTTCTTCTTGTATAACCAAATACAAAGAAAGAGATATTCACTTAGCTGTGAGAGCTTATCCTCTGAGATAAAAGCTCTTCTGGCTTATACGAGGACTTAAAAAAGGTGTGAGCTGTGAGCCAGCTGAAGCTTCTATTTCGTCCAAAATATACATCCATATATATTTAATGACCCAATAATTAGTTCATAACTTCATATATGTATATATATATACTATATATATGTATGTATTGATTACTATATATAACATTAGTGTGAATCCCATATGATGCACCTGTTTTTAGAAAATATTTTATTTCATATTATCGGTTTTTATAATTCTTGATGTAATTCTTTTGGCAATTTTTTTAACTTAATTGCAAATTATTTTAAAATTTGCGCGGAAACACGCTATATGCATTGTATAGATTTTATGAACAAAGTATGTCTATGCCATTTTCTATTAAATTAGTTTTTATACTTTTAATTCAGATGATAAACTTGTCAACAAATTGAAAAGATATTTGACGCAAAATATATATTGAAACTTTTTACACATATCTATTCATACAATATATGCGTCTTCTAATTTTACTTCCCATTATTTTATTTTATTTATTTATTAAGATTTTTCACGTTTAACATAATTGCGGCGCCATTTGATTAATTAACAATATACAATTTGACATACGAGTATAAGCCGCTTAACCAACACCATACTCCATTTTTAGTGTGTGTGTATATATATATATATATATATTGTTGAACCAAAAAGGCAAATCAAGAGGGAAATAAATTGTTTTCTATAAAAAAATACCTAGCTAAAAATTGTTTACCCCCCTTTTTTAAAATGTGTTGTAAAATGTATGATAAATGAGCAAGTAATAATGGAATTAAAAATAAAGTGCAAGAAAAAAAATACGACACCGCGATTTATAGTGGTTCGACAATAGTCTTTCCCGACAATAAATCGATGTACTCCTATGTTCACTCTTCAAGGTTATTCGCCTTGAGTTTCCTTTAGAATATAATGTAACATTTTACACCCTAGAGAACCAAGTAGTTTGACAGGTACTACTTGCTAGCATAGCTCTTGAGCTACCTGAGTTCCTAATTCTAGCTTGCACTCACAATCTGAGCACAATCCATCTCAAACTACCCAAAACTCACTCAATAAACAAAATTAGGAAGTTTGTAACTTACTTGCTAAGATTACAACAAAGCTTTGCATAAGATTTCACTTAAAAACAATCCTTACAAATGGTAACAAAGTTGAATAAGATTGGAAAGGGAGCTTGAGTTTTTTGGCTTTTAAACTTGGCTTTTTAAAGCTTCTCTCACTTGATTGATTGATTGTTACACATTTGCTTGCCTTGAAATATGTAATAGAGTGATATATAATAGTGTTGGAGTAGACATAGCCATGGCAAGTTGATGCAAGTTGCCCGACAAGTTGAATAAAGAATTGAAGGCTGAAAATCTACATTTACTAATGTAACGTCATAGGAAATTTCATAAATTATTTATGAATTTTTAAATGCATTGTTGAAGAGAATTGGATAATGGTGATATATATACATATTTGTTATTGATAGCAATACGTTGAAATTATGCATTCTTCATTGTTGTTGGACAAATGAGAGATGTTTATATTGTGTTGATAGCCTACGAGTATGTATTGGCACTTGAGGCATGCGCTATGAATTCATTCAAGCATGCATTATAAACGAGGTTGAAATGTGAAAGTAATTCATGATGTGGTGTTGGAGACCGTAAATGGAGTATTGTTATCGAGAATATGTTGGATTTGCATAGCATGACATTGCATTGCATTTCAATACATTGATGCATAAGCATAGCATGATACATTGATTTATATTTGAATTCAGGTTTGAATGGTGTATGAGTTCA
>MKEJ01064389.1:0-15550 GCA_001753735.1 Embelia ribes
GATACCTTTCGGTCTTACTAATACCCTCATAACATTTATAAACCTTATGAATCCCGTGTTCCAATCGTATCTAGACCGTTTCATTGTGGCGTTCATCGATGATACACTTGTCTATTCACCTTCTGAAGAGGCTCATCGGGAACACCTTCATATTGTACTTTTAACGCTTTGGTAACATCGATTTTATGCCAATTCTCTAAATGTGAATTCTAGTTGCAAGAGGTTAGGTTTCTTGGTCACATTGTTTCCAAATGTGGTATACCAATTGATCCTTCCAAGATTGAGGCTATTTCCAATTGGGAATGACCAAGGTCTATTTTCGAGATTCGTAATTTTCTAGACCTTGCAGGCTATTACTGTTATTTTGTAAAGGATTTTTCTTGTATAGTGGTGCCTCTTACAAAGCTCACTCGAAAAGGTGTTAAATTCGAATGGAGTCCTAAATATAAGGAATCACCTCTTCGTTTGAAAGAGTTGCTTTCTTTAGCTTCTATTATGATAATTCTTAAGCGAGGTATCGGGTATTCGGTCTATTGCGATGCTTCACGGAAAGATTTGAGCTATGTATTGAGGCAAATTTGGAAAGTTGTTACGTATGCTTCGAGACGACTAAAGATTCACAAGTAGAATTATCCAATACATGATTTAGAATGGCCAATAGTAAAGTATTCAATCTTGTCGTACCCGTTCTTACGCGTTTGTATAATTGTTTTATTAGGATTTCAATGTTGGAACATCCTAGGAGAGAAACCATTCTGGGTCCTTTTTAATATTTATTTGGATAGATTTTTTGTTATTTTCCGAAGACTTATCCTCATAGAGACCTTCGAATTTTGACTCTGAATTTCAGCTTCACACAGTCATTCATCCCATATATTGGGAATATAGGTGGCCAAGTAACAACCTAGTGCCCAGAAATCATAGGGCATTTATTTTCTCATTCAAGTGAATTTTACTTTAGACCTTATGAATGCCAAGATGAGCCGTCTGGGATACTTTGTGATAAATTTGGGATAAGTGGTTATATGCATAGTTTTTCAATATCAATACGTACAGAGGTACTAACTCTCAATGTCGGGGCCCTTTTGATATCTAAACCTTATTAGCCTTCTTGCTTATCTCGATAGTTCAGGTTTTGCTAAACCTATCCAAAATCACTTGATGTTGTGAACCGCAAAATTTCTGATCCCATTGACTTTTATTATTTATGGTGGGTGATAATGTGTAAATTTACTTAGGTGACCTCGAGCTACCTTATAAATGTACTTCGGTAACCCAACAGTATGCAGACTGGTGGATGACCTCTTCTTTTGTTGTTATAATGTACATTCGTCCTGCCAAAAATCCGCAAAAAAAGGTCAACTCGAATTTCACGGGTCAGATGATTTAGAAGGTCAAAAAGGCGGTCTGTGAAGAGAAAGTTGAATTATCCTCCCAAGTCCCCAAGCAAACCGAAGTCTTCAAGGGGTTCTCCTCAAATTCGGAATGAAGGGCCTAAAATTGACATTGATGAGGATGAAATTTCAGATGAGAAGTTTGATGATTATGAGCATTATAATCCCATCTGCCACCAATCTCCTAACCATTCGCCGCTTACGTCTCCCGCTCAAGCATGTATCATGACTTCTCCCTTCATCATCTTCAAAGGTAGGTATTTTGCTTTATTATTTTCATTGTATAGATATATATATGAATCAAATATTTTTTTTAGACCATGCAAATTTAGAAGGAGTTTGGTCTAAGTTAGCTTCTCAAACTCCATCCTGTGAATGAATTGATCAACTTTCTGGAGCAACAAAGGACGGCGACCTCGAGGTCCAGAATTCTATGATTAAGACAACCTTGGTTGAAAGACCTCCAACTGACTGTTATGATGGTATGTTCTTTGCACAAGTGCCTTCTAAATCAAATAGAACTTTTATACTATTTTTTTTAATTGAAGACCACGCTCAGGCTAATTCTATTTCGTTGCCAATCACAGCTGGAGAAACTTTTCCGAATACCATCGAAGGTATAATTTCATCAAACTCTTTTTTTTTTTTTATCATTTCAGGAATTCGTCATCACTTTTTTTAGAAATTGTTGTTGTCAAGCATTTAAGCTCCGATCTAGCTATTCAAATACCTGAAAAAACTTCTCAAGATATAATCGATAAGACTGACTTGATTATATTCATTCATACATATGTACACATATATGTACATTATGCTAACATTGATAATTGCTCACATGTCTTTCTTACGAGATTTCCATTTCATCAAGCTTAGATGAAGAATTTCATCCTGAGAGTATGAATTTTATTTAATTTAGCATCACTTGCTTAGTCATCCCGGCAAGTTATCATTCTAGAAAGTTAAGACACATAATCTCTTTTTGCAAATTCTTCTATCGACGCTAAACTAAATGATATTTTTCTGAAGCTCATGCAACTTGATCCATCCATGCCCGTTGTTTCTACTAATTGGGGAGCACTTTTTATGCAAAGAGAACTAGCATATTCCTTACATCATTACCTGACTCGGATTTTGATAGCGCGATCCTCATAGCGAATGGTGTTTTCTCATCACTTAAGAGTCTTCAGTTAGATTTTTCTCCTATGTATGAGAAGGTTTGAACTCTTATCACAGCCATATTTCAGATAGAGGGCTTAATACACCCTCTTCAATAGAGAATATTTTGTCTGAATATGAGGCCAAAAAGCATCATTTTAAAGATATATCCAATACTTTTATCGTGACCCAGAATTCACAGGATGAAATGAAGGCTCAAGTTGTATCCACTAATGAGGAAGTTTTAAAGGGTAGAGATGTACTAAGACGCCTCGAAGATGACTTATCCTCAAGTAAGAAAGCATGCGCTTCCATTTCTATCCAAGTTGACCGGCTCTCATCAAATGTTTCAATCGTAGAGAATCAACTTTGTGATATATGCCAAAATTTAGAATGCCAGCATAAGACACTCAAGAGTTACGGATTTTTGAAGTAGGAAATTAAAAAGATTAGTTTAACGCCCTGATAATCTAACCATCGTGAGTTCAATGCTAACCATACATATTGAAAAGTATAACTCTTAATAGAATGTGAATAATGTCTAATCCAAATGAAAAAATAATCCACGAGGCCTTATTATCATATTTTTTGGCCTTACAAAATACCTAAATTAAACATAATCTCAAATCTTGGCTAATGGCCTACAACTATCTGAATCTGAAAAGATAACACAACGGAAATAAACAATACAAAGCTTAGTGCTTCCTCGAATGAGCCTTGACCTGTCCTAAATCACTATCCCTGAATCCGAGCTCCTGGTTCTGCTTGGTATTTTCATGCAAATAAATAATAAAAAATCCAACCAAACACGCACAAGTCAAAAAAATATATCCAACGTATCGAAATACTGAAACAACATATATAGAACATATACAATAAAAATACAAAATATACTGCTACATCCAAACTTCTAAAGTATATATAACGAATGAATGTAAATACATAAACTGTCAAAAGTAAGCCACACAACTAACCGAGACCACTAGGGCCTCCCGGGCGGGATCACTAAAGTGATCGCGGAGTGTCTCTATTGCGTGCAAGGTCAAACAAACTGACCTTGGTCCTAGGGCCCCAAAATCCATCAATAACAATAAAGCCGACCTTGGTCCTAAGGTTGGATTGTTTGTTATTGATGGACTTTAGGGCCCTAGGATAAAGGTCAGTTTTGTTTGTTACTGATGGACTTTGGAGCCCTAAGACCAAGATCGGCTTTATTGTTCTTAATGAACTTTGGGGCCCTAGGACCAAGGTCAGCTTGTTTGGTCATACGAGCAATAGAGACACTTTGTAACCGCTTTACGCATAAAGTGCGGGAAGCCCTAGTGATCCCAGTTAGTTGTGTAGTTTACTTTTGGTAGTTCATATATTTACATTTATTCATTATACATGCTTTAAAAGTTTGGATGTAGTAGTATATTTCGTGTTTATCATACATATATGCTATACATATTGTTTCATTACTTCGATAGTTTAGATATATTTTTCTAACTCGTGCCTGCGTGGTTAGATTTTCTACTATTGTTTTTCATAAAAATGCCAAGAAGAACCATGAGCTCGGATTCAGGGATAGTAATTTAGGATAGGTCAAGGCCCATTCGAGGAAGCACGTAGCTCTGTATTTTATTTCTATCGCATTATCTTTTCAAATTCAGACAGTTATAGGCCATTAGCCAAGATTTGAGATTATATTTGATTTGGGTATGTCGTAAGGCCAGAAAACATGATAATAAGGCCTTACAGATTGTTTTTTCATTTGGATTAGACATTATTTACATTCTATTTAGAGTTAAACTTTCCTATACGTATAGTTAGCATTGAACTCGCAATGGTTGGATTGTCAAGGCATTATAGTAAGTATCAGAGCTCTAGGTTTATGAACCCCTAGGGAGTTGTAGGTTATGGGGTTTATTAGTTAGAAAATCGCGAATGAGCTATGTCTACAAAGTTGGGGTAGACTATTAGGAACTGAGATATCTAAGAAGTTCCAACACTTTCCACAAATATCAGGTACCTTAATCTATATCGCATTACTTTATCCTTGTTTTCCTAATTAACTTATGGAGACTATTGTCGACACTTAGCACTATGTTAGGCAGACAAGGAACACCTTGTAGGTCTAACACGGATTTCTGGCAGTAGATGAAGTCAACAATAAGCTAGTAAGAAATTCTACACTCATATTTCTTCTTGCATATGATGTCAAATGCATGTATGTGATCTTTTCCAAATTCTCTTGCTCTTTTAATGGCTCGTGGAGGACGTGGACTTGGATGAAGTTGTAGTTATAGTGGTCATGGTGGGGGGCCAGTTCCTATTCCCCTAGCGGCCCAAGCTCACCCTAAGAAGGAGGTTATATTAGTGGGAGTCCTAAAAGAGATTCATGCAGTACCTACTCCGATGGCAGGCGCTACTAGAGTTGCTCTGGCACCTGATTTGGTGGACCTACCACAATTGGCTGCTATCATGACTCAATATATTATTCTTATGACTCAATAGATGGCACAATAGACTACGGTAGCGGTGCAAGCTACGCTTGCAACTATAGGTATACAACGGCTTAGCCCGCGGACTGTTGGAGATTTAGGTACAAGGGCTCATAAGGAAAATTGGTAGAGCTAAGATTCTCGTGTTTTGTGGCAAATTTTTCTTTCTCGGTTTTATTGAGCTTCATTGGCTCGGAGAATATTTTCTCTCTTGGATTTGTTTAACATTAATAGGCTCAGAGGGAAATTTTCTCTCTTGAGTTTTTTGATCTCATAGGCTCAGAGAGAATTTTCTAGTTTTGGATTTATTGAGTGTTCATGGGCTCGAAGAGAATTTTCTCTCATGGATCTATTGAGCTCTTAGGCTCAAAGAGATTTTTTTTTTTTTTAGTTTATTGAGCATTCATGGGCTCGGAAAGAAATTTCTCACTTGGGTTTTTTGAGCGTTCATAGGCTCGGAGAGGATTTTCTCTCTTGGGTTTATTGAACGCCTTAGGCTCGGAGAAAATTTTGTTTCTCAGATTTATTGAGCGTTCAAGGGCTTGGAGAGAATTTTCTCTCTTTAGTCTATTGAATGCTTAGGCTCAGAGAAATTTGTCTTTTGGGTTTATTGAGCATTCATAGACTCGGAGAGAATTTTCTCTTTTGGGTTTATTGAGCGATTGGAGAGAAATTTTGTTTTTTTTAGTTTAACGGGGGCTGATGCTTGGGTGGCTAACTTAGCGTATCATGTCTGGTTATCTGGGGTGACTAATGTGGTGGTTATGGCAAGAATAGCCCCGTTGTATTTTAAGGATGCTAAGGTTCAAGACTTATTGGCTCTTATTTAGGGGAATCGTACAGTATTGGACTACTCAATAGAGTTCATGATATTGGCCAAGGTTGCCTTATACATTGCTCCAACCAATGCAGGCCGAGTGAAGTGGTTTGTATAGAGTTTGAGAACACGTATTCGGCATGTATTAATTGTGGTGGATATAACCGCCATGGAGATAGTTGTATAGAAGGTAAAAGAACAAGAGGAGATTGATATGCAAGAGATGCAAACACGAGGAAAGAGAAAGAAGGGATCAAAATCAAGTCAAGGGATAATGGCTTAGGATGGGTTGAGAGTCATTTGAGGAAGTACTTAGCTCTGTATTAGTTTATTTCTGTTGTGTTATCTTTTCGAATTCAGACAGTTGTAGGTCATTAGCCAAGGTTTGATTTTATGTTCAATTTGAAAAATGTGTAAGGCTAAAAAATATGAAAGTAAGGCATCAGGGTTATATTTCCTTTGGATTGGATACTGTTAACATTCTATTATGAGTAATACTTTCCTATATGTTAACCAGTGCTAGACAAATGAATGGTTAGCGAAATACTCTGATTGTTGGATTATCGGGGCATTACAATTAGAATGAGCCTTACCGATTGCAGAGTTGATTTCTTCCATTTAATACCCTTTTACTAGAGTAGAAGTAGCCAGTATTTCATGTAATGTAATAAGGCTATTCATTTATTCATATTAGCAGTAATAAAATATCATTTATTCTTTTCCATCATATCTAGCTCAAATACACACACACACACACACATATTAGCCTTACTCAATTTCTACTCTTGGGGGTCGGGAGTAATTATTTTTTTATATTATTTTTATTATTATTGGCAGTACACATTTTATACTCTTACAGGACAGGAGTGTATTTTTTTAATTTTATTATTTTTATCATTATTGATCGTATACGGTTTATACTCTTGCGGGCTAGGAGTGTCCATTATTTATCACCTTAGACGTCGATGAGGTGTTTTAGCAGTTTAATCACATACTACACCATTGGTGATTTTCTTCTTCAATTTATGGATAGTACTTCTTTAAGAATCGTGCATTTGTTGGTAGAACAATTCTATCATCTTCTATCGTGATCAATTATTAGGCCCTATTTGAATAGACTTTTTCAATCGCGTATGGTCCTTCCCACTTAGGCTCTAAATTTCCTTTGCTTTTCCAGCTCATAATAATTGGAGTCTTTACCGTCAATACTATTTCCCTTTTCTTAAAAGAACAAAGTCTAACTTTTTTATTAAAGGCTTTCTTCATTCTCCCTTGATAGATTTCCAAACCTTTTTGAGCTCGTAATCTTTTTTCATCAAGAGTTTCAAGTTTTGCTAACCTGATCTTGGTGCCCGCATCATTGGTTAGTAATTCATGCACTGCAACACAAAGAAAAGTTATTTGAACTTCGAGTGGCAGTACTGCCTCTCCTCAAAAAGCCAAGGAATAAGGAGTGGCTTGAGTAGGGGTCCGGTGTGTAGTTTGATATGCCCACAATACTTTCGGGAGCTTTTCATACCACGTTCTTTTATTTTTTTTCACCATTTTCTTCAGGATTTTATTTAATGTTTTGTTGAACATTTCAACCATTAGCAGGGGTATGATACCATGTCGAGTGGTAGGACTTGATTTTGTATTTGGAGTGCAACTTCAAAAGTAAGTT
This sequence comes from Embelia ribes, assembly GCA_001753735.1. Classification (NCBI taxonomy): domain Eukaryota; kingdom Viridiplantae; phylum Streptophyta; class Magnoliopsida; order Ericales; family Primulaceae; genus Embelia; species Embelia ribes. The sequence goes on from MKEJ01064389.1 coordinate 7,513, forward strand.
TCTCCCAAATGGAGGTCCGTTATCAGCTATGATGCTTTCGAGGATTCCGAACATATAGATGATATAAATCCTAATGAAATCAGCAATTGTTGCGTATTTAATATCTTTCAAAGCCACTACTTCAGTCCACTTAGAGAAATAATCTATGGCCATCAGAATATATTTATGTCCTATTGAAGACGGAGGCACAAAGGGCCCGATTACATCCATCCCCATGCTACGAAAGGCCAAGAGCATGTAGTAATGTGCAAATATTCTAGTGGTTGATAGATAAAATATCCATAAAACTGACAAGTTTGACATCTCTTTGCAAAGTCAATGCACTCAGCAATCATAGTTGGCCAGTAGTACCCTAGGCATTTTAATTGAATGTAAAGTTTTGGGCCACTTTGATGGGCACCACACGCCCCCTAAATCTTCCGCCATTACTTCATGAGTCTATTCTTTAGCTATGCATTGCATAAAAATTTTGTCCAGGGATCTCTTGTAAATAGCATCCTTCCACATCACAAACTTCGTTGCGCGCCTCCTAACTTCGGCTCTTTTTGCTTTAGCCTCGGGAAATTTACCATGTTAGAGATAATTTATAAAAGGCTCATGCTTCATTGTTATCATATGTAGTCGTTGTAAAGACTAATATAACATCACAAGAATCTCTTAAAGGTTGCAATACCCTTCTTTCTCCAACTATGATAGTTAGAGTCTTATTGTCTGGTAAGGTTAAAGATGTGGACAAACTTGCCAAAGAATCAGTCTAAGAATTAAATCCCCTTTGAATATGGAAGATATGTACCTTTTTAAATTGGAACAATAATTGATGAGCCCATTTATAGTAAGGTACGAGGCTAGTCTTTTTCACTATATATTCCCCACACAATTGTTTTATTACCAATTCTGAATCCTCATACTCGATAAGTTCCTCAGTTGGAATTTGCAATGCTAATTTGAGCCCTATAATCACAGATTCATATGCAACTTCATTATTAGAGCAACCTTCTGACAACGTAAAAGAGTATAGGATTACTGCTTTTTTCGGAGTTATAAAGACAATGTCAATTCCTAATTTATTCTCCTTGTAATTGTCTCATTTTACTTTATCGGGACTTTTTGTTACACCATTGAAGTATATTTGCCACCCCCTTTGAATCTCAACTTACATGACGTCTTCATCAGACAGGTCCATTGCTAGTGGTAAATCATCTGGGATTGGTTGTGCTGCTATAAAATTAGCCAAAACTTGATCTTTTACAGCCTTTTGGGGCACATTCTCCAATGCAATTTGTTGGAGCAAAACAACCCATTTTGCAATCCTTCCCAACAATACTGGTCTAGAGATAATATACTTTATAAGGTATGCTTTTTATATTAATTTGACTTCATGCTTTAAAATGTAATGCCATAATTTTTACATAGTGAACATCAAGGCAAGACATATCTTCTCGATTGGTGTATAATTTAATTTAGCACCAAACAGAGTATGACTCAGATAGTGCAAGTCAATTTTCCTTCCTTGCTCATTGTATTGAGCCAACATTTCCCCAATAAGTAGTCAACAACTATCACATATAATATCAATGGCTTCCCTCTGATTGGACTCATAAGAATCGAGGGTTTAAGAAGATATTCTTTAATACTATTGAATGCATTTTGACAAGTTTGGTCGCATTCAAATGGCACTTCTTTCTTCATTAATCTCAAGAATGGAAGACAACGACGTGCTAAATTAGAAATGAATCTTATAATATAGTCCAATTTGCCTTGTAAATTTTTCAACTCTCTCAAGTTTCTCGGAGGTGCTATTTCAAAGGTAGCCTTTATTTTCAAGGAGTCAATTTCAATACCCCTATTGTGGACCACGAACCCCAAAACTTTTCCTGATGAGACCCCAAATGCGCATTTTAGGGGATTCATCTGAAGTTGAAATCGTCTAAGGCACTAAAAGATCATTTTTAAATCATCCAGGTGATCGCTTTTCTTCTTTTTTTTACAACGAGGTCATCAATGTAACACTCAATGATTTTGTGAAGAATATCACCAAAAATCTTTGTCATCGCTCATCGGTATGTAGTTGCGCTATTTTTCAAGCCAAAGAGCATAACTTTATAACAAAGTACTCCTTTAGGAGTCTGAAATGCTGTCAATTCCTCATCTTCAGGATACATACGAATTTGATTGTACCCTGAATACCCATCCATAAAAGACAAAGTTTCATACCCAGTTGTTGCATCCACTAAAAACTCAGTAATGGATAAAGGAAAATCATCTTTTGGGCATGCATCATTCAAATCTCTAAAGTCGATGCAAACTCAGATTTGACCATTCTTTTTCTTGACTGGAACTATATTTGCCAACCAGGACGGATATTTGACTTCTCTGATGAAATTAGCTTTTATAAGCTTATCAATTTCGGCTTCAATCTGAGCAGTCAACTCTGGTCGAGTTCGCATTTGCGACTGCTTCACGGGTTTCTTATCAGAGCTAATTGCAAGCTTATGAAGTACGATATTCGGGTTAAGACCTGGCATTTCAGTATAATTCCAAGCAAAAACATCTTTGTAATCCTTAAGAAAGGAAACATACTTTCGAGCTTCATCCACAGTTAAACAGCACTAATGAAGACTGGTCTTTTATCTTCTTCATCGCCAAGATTAATTTCTCAGAGTTCATCTACTATAGCCTGTCCTCCTTCTGCAAGTTCAATAGGTGCAGGATTTGTATCTTCATCTTCCGAGGTCGAGGTGACCATATTTGCCGAGAGACTATTAGAATATCCCAACCCTTCTTTGGTTTCGACTATGCATTCACCGCGGAGTAAGGCTTGCTCTTGTGAAGGCATCAACATGGCATTGAAAGTTTTGCCATTTTTCACAAAATTTGCTTCTAAATCGAAACCGGTCTTCACGAGCATTTTGGTCATTTTAGTACTGAAATTGAGCCTTTGTACATTTGATATATCAATTTTCTGAACATAGCTCTGCTTCAGATCAAGATCCCCCATTGCATGAAAATGGATTGGTTTTAAACCTTTTCCTTTAGGGGGAACGACGAACTCATTGTATGCATCCACATAGGAACATTCAATTTTTCGTAAAGGCAAAACAAATTGACCTTTTAACTTCGAAATTGGGTCTTTAAGAGCCAATGCTTTTGCCCCCTGCTTTATTTTAGACTTCGATATGTATCTAAATGGTTTTACTGGTAGAGTTTTATGAGCAAACTTACGTCATTTGCATTTTGCTCTTTTCGTTGCAAGGATCTGGGATAAAATCAGGCATCCGTATAATAAGCTTCTATACTACTAAATGGATTAGAATTTGCTATAATCGTGCCCTCCCTTTTTGAAGCTAATGGGTATCTGATGCATTGATGGTAAGTAGATGGTACAACATTATGGTTATGTACCCATATACATCCTAACAATGCATTGTATGATGTATCTGCATCGATGACCAAGAACTCTGTTTCTTCCTTTATGTCCCCAAACTTCGTTTGTAGTATAATTTTACCCATTGGTCTTTGCTCATTTTGATTGAAACTTTGAATGACTAAATGGCTCGATCGTAATTGCGATAGTCTAATACCCAACAAACCCAAGGCTCTTTTAGGTAAAAGATTTACTGCTGACCCTCCATCTATCATAACCCTTGAGGTTTTCACTCCATGGAAAACACCAATGATGAACAAAGGTCTATTATGTCTCGAAATCTTGGCATACATATCTTCATCCCCGAATGTTACTATAGACATACATGGCACCATTTTTTTCATGAGATCTCCTTCGATTTCTTCACCGAACTCTTCAGGTTTTGACAAGGCATATATCAAAGATTCCCGAAGTTCTGCAGACATCCTGAGTGCATCATATATACTAAGCACTGAAGGGATTTTCTTAAGATGTGAGAGAACATCGTACTTTACTTGATCTTTGATTTCCACATTATGGTTAATTTTGTCCGTATTTTGGGATTGTTTTCGAGTGGAAGCATGCGTTTGGCATACTTCAGAGACAACCACTTATTTTCCTTCTGAACCCCTTAATTCATCAAGTATCTGTACCATGTTAACAGAACTTGAAAATGACAGTACATCATCATCCATCCATTTTTCCTCTTCTTGGACTTGGGCTTTGGCTCTCATATAGCACGGATCCCATCTATAAGAACATTGAGAAGCCATGAACCCGTTTCTCATAACCTACCAATTTGGCACAACCATTTCCTCCAATGAACAATACCAATCAAATGCAATTCCATCAAGAGATAGAAGAAATTACAACAAGCAAAGTACTTGATCATTGATTGTCTAGCCGCATTGTTGGATAAATCGATTTATATGGTTCACAGGATCACCATAACCCTCATATATCCAGAAGTTCAGGAGTTTATAATCTCTAGGAAAATATGATTTATATACCCAAGAAGGAAATATGCCTCTTGACCTAGAGGATCCCATTTCTTTCCTGTTAAGAAGTATTTTGATCTGCTCATGAATCCTCCGATTGTGTACATCTTGTGTTCGGACCATTGTGCTATCTTCCTGTTGTTCTGTCATCTTAACTTTTGCCTAATGGCTATAAAATTTTCCATAGAAGGCTTCTGCCATTATATCCAAACTTGAAATCGAGTTGGTAGGGAGCTAAAAGTACCAATCTGCTACCTTACCTTCTTGTAAAAGTACAAACTGGCGAAGTAGAATGGCTTGAGATTTTATAGTATTTCTACATCTTGCCAGGAAATGTACTAGATGACGTCTGGGGTACCTGGAGCCATTATATAAAGAGAATTTTGGTATCGAGTATCTATTCGGGAATGATACTCTTTCCACCCATTCGGGGTATGGGTGTCTCGTAATTTGGCTAGACATAAGAACACCATTTTGAACAAACCCTAATTCATTTTATTCTAGGGAAATTGTCACTCTCAATTTATTCATTCCCTCTTTTGAAACCTCAATTTTTGTCTGTTTATCATCGTCGGGGCTACTTCGCACGTGCACTTTCCCTTCCTCAAAATCAATATCTACTGTCATCAAATTGTATAGGAGATGATCACGTCCAACACTTTCTCCATCATAAGTTCTTTCTGGAGAGACATATGGCGAACTTTCAGTAGAAAAGCCCAACTTCCAATCCTCGATGTATGGATATTCAATTGGTTCAGTGTTATGATTTTTTGCTAAAGATAACTATAGTTCCCCATCTAATTCATATTTAGTAATGGGACCGTCCCCTTCAAAAAGTCTTTTCTGTATCTACTTTATCAATTCTGTGTCGGAATTATATAATAGATCTTTTCACCTTGGCCCTCTCACGTATTCCGGAGTTCACATGAACTCACTTGGTGATATATGAGTCTTCATGTGCTTTTATTGTGTCGACTTTAGGGGAGTCGGGATGATTAAAGGGTTCCAAACACAACTCCCCATATCGATATCTTTCTTGCCATCTTCTTCATCATCACCTTAATTACAATGCTTAAAAAAGAGACTGGGACATTTTTTTCCCTCCTTCTCTTAAAGTATATCCGTAGCTCAAGAGATTGCAATTTCGTGGGTAAAAATTCCTTCAATGTGACTGGTAGAAGTGGAGATTCTACAAAATATTCTCCAAAATCCATACCAAGTATGTTCTTCTTCTTTTGAACTACTAGTTTCTTTTTACCCTGATTTACTTTGGCTCTTTTCGACTTCTTTGAACTCTTATTTTTATAATAATTTTTAGGAGTTTGCACTTTAGAATCTTAGGGTTTTGACATAGACTTTCATCTTTTCTTCATTCATTTAGATTCATAAACAATCCATTCCCATTCACCATCATCATTTGTCACAACTGCATTTACAGTGGCTCTTTCTATAGGAGGAAGTTCGACCACTTTTGAGTCAAGCAATTCCTAGATCCTTTCTTTCAAAACAAAATAGTCCCTAATATGATGACCCACCAGTCGGTGATATGGGCAATATTTTGGGTCATGAGTCTTTTCTTGCTCATTTGGCCTCTCAGGATCCGACAATGTAATTAGTTTTTGTTCCAAAAGATCTTCAAATAGATCTTCTACCAGTTCATTGTCAAACTAATGCTTCTTCTCCATCCGCTCCCTCATAGAAGATTTCTTATATTCATTAGGCTTTTTGGCCCCTACTACCCCCGGAACTTTCTTTCTGGTTTCCACTATTGTTGCAGTAGACGTTTCTATTCTTTCATACCCCTTTGACCTTCTTTTCTTCACTAGGTAAGCCTCCAGGTCGTGGGCTTTAGTACATAATTGGTTGAAACCCTCAAAATTTTAAGCCATCAAGGCGGTTGATAGCTCATGCCAAAAATTATTTAAATACATTCAGACCAACTCTAACTGTGTAAATTTTTGCGGGCATGCAAATGTCAAGGCTCTCTATCATGCTATGAATTCAATAACCGATTCGTTATCTCTTTGCTTAGTTTCGATGAGTTCTAGAACTCCAACCCGCTTTTGAGTGTTGCAAAATTGCTTAAGGAATTCCTTAACCATCGCATCCCAATTTGGTATAGAACCTTCGGGTAGATTTGAATACTATGTGAAGGTCGAACCTTTAAGAGATTGTACAAAAAACTGTACGCATAAAGCTTCTTGTTATGCAATAAGTATGCAACGTGACAAGAAATGTGCAACATGTTGCCCGGGTTTCTCGTTCCATCAAACATCTTGAAATCAAGTTGAGAGAAATTTGCAAGGAATGGTACTGTATCAATCCATGAGGGATAGGGCTTTAATATCATTAGAAAACTTTCTTCGTCCCTATCCGTAACTCTTTGAACTTGTTTTCTCACTATTTCATCTATCATTATCATAAGTTACGAGCTAAGCTAGCCATATGATGTTTGTTGGATATTAGAGTATCCAAAATAATTGGCCCCCATAAAGGTAGGTTGGGTAGGAAGCTTCCCAGATGCCTCCAACATCTTTTGAGATGTCCCCAACTGTATGGAATGGGCCTCATCCCTTTTCTAGTTTCTACAGGTTGTGCACCCGAAGTCAAGGCTATTACCTGAGCTTGCAATTGTTGTATTTGTTCCAACATTAAAGCAATTTCTTTATCTTTATCTCTTATTTCCTCATATTCTCCGACATCTTTAGTATCATGTACGTTCTTTTCGCTATCAACATCAGTCATCATGACTGTAATACCCTATCCCTTATTGAAGATTGATTTTTGTGAAGATAGGTCATCAGATTCGTACAATAGATTTTCTGACTTTTCCATCTCAAGAAATTGTTAAGTTTCGAGATTATCCATGTCTATCCTCCTAGTCATAGGCCTTGTTATAGGCCCCTTTCGGAACAACTCGATTGCTTTAGTTCAAGAATTTGATCCTTCATAGATGGGATACTTGGATTGACTACTTTCTCCCAAAGCCTTTTCTATTGCTCCAATAATATCGCCAGCGACGGAACGTGATTCTGATCTGGAATTTATTTTCTTCCTTGCATCATCCTTTTCGTGATGAGAACTTTCTGGCATTGAGGATAGTCTTTCCTCAGCCAAGAATCTCCAAACGTTTCGAGGAAATTGTGATGGTTTTCTTCTTTCATTTTCCATCACTTTCTTCTCGATGTTCTGAATAATTCTTTGATTTTCTTCGAATGCGGCTACCTGTGCCGAATTTGCTATCTTTATTGATATTTGTGTACATCTGAGAAGTTGCCTTGCATTGTCTTCAGTAGTCCCAATTTTGATAACTACTAAAGTAGTGGTTGCAATTTTGTTCGCATTTTTGACCTTAACTGAGAATGTTCGAGTCTTTGAAGTGTTTCAAAACTGTCTAAGACTCTTAGCAGCTTGGAAACAAACCTCGAAGATTTTCTACAAGTCATCTGCTTTCTTATAGAGATGACTTTCGAAGACAGTGTCAATTTGTTGGCTGAATTTCGGGGACCTGGATATTCTAGAATTCTAAAACTCGGAGTTTCTAGAGTTTGAAAACTCGAGAGATTGGGGACTTAAGGAGTTTGTGAATCTCATAGTTGACCCTACAAACCTATCAGGTCTGGGAGCCATACTGGAT
>MKEJ01064393.1:0-18042 GCA_001753735.1 Embelia ribes
GTATCATTAATTATTTCTATGCTTATGTCATACATACATTGTAGAGTTGATATTCATGCATATGCATATAGCCTAGTCTCTTCTTTATAAGTCGAGTTACTTGGCTAACTGTGCATTATTGTTTCTCTTTCTTATACATGCCATGTGATATTATAGGTCCCAAGGCGGGGCTAGAGATGAGATAGTAGCCGAGCTGTAGATGTGTATATATATTTATTCTTTTGGTGCATATGTTAGCGCAATGGTTTATGTACATTTATTTTGCAGTAGTGGTGCACTCTGATTAGTGGGGACGGTGTTGGGAAGTATAAGTAGGTTCTGGCTCATGTTCGAGGCTAAAAACGTACTTATAGCTCCACTATTATTATTTTTAGCTATGTGTTGGCAAGATGTGATGTATCAGATATTGCATTTTTGTATCAGATGTTGTATCATTAATTTTGGCCATTTCATTTATTATATGGCAAGATGATATTGTTGATGTTGATGAGATGGATAGATATCAGTTATTGCTGTTACTATTACTTTTAGATCACGTCATCGGGGTTGCGGATTTCGGGGCGTGACAGTGATCCAGTGAATAATGAAATCCTACAGTATAGTAGTTATTCTCGGTAACTAGATAATAACATAATTAAATAAAATCAAAACTCCATTATATTAATTTCAATCTAAGTTTTAGGGTATTCTATTCATAATATTGACTAATACAATTAGACAAAAATATTTAATACTTTTTTTAGTAACTAAATTTTCAAATTTGTTTTTCATAATATTGATGAAATATAATTCTATGCATATTATTTATATAGGAAATATATATTTTTATACATATATATTATAATTTTTATATTAAATAATATACATTATAAAATTTCATATATACATATAATATTTGATACATATATATATATATATATATAATGTTAATATGTATAGATAATATATATTATATATAATATATGTATATAAATTTATAAGATTAATACATTTATATATGCAGATTATATACATATATAATATATATTATATAAAATATATTTTAATATATGTATATATAAAATTATAATATATTATATCTATACTATTATAAAAGAAAACACAATTTCGGCAATTAAAAATGAAGCCGATTCCAATTTAATATTAATCATAATTTGCCCATGTTCTGATTAGGTTGTGTTCGGTTATACATTACCACTATAATTCGGTACTTTGGTTTTTAATTACACAAGTGGAGGAAAGAGAGGCTTTCACGGACTTCTTGCCGTATGTGAAATCATATCAAAGGCTACTAGGACAGCTGCTTTATAATCTCTCTCATAAAAATTATCAAAAACATAATAAATTTTACTTTTTGTTAGATTTCTTTTTACCGTTTGTAATGCTCTCTTTATCTGGGAAAATATGCAAATTAGTGATTTTCATTTCATCATTTTTCTTTCATTACATGAGTTAATTTCACATTCATTGTGTGGAATTTTACTTTGTTTCTTTTTGGCATGTGGTGGGTTAAATTTTTTAAATCATTCTCTTTATACAAGAGTTTTCTATTGCTTTGCTAAATTTTATGGGTCCTTTTTAAGGCCAGAAGATTATCAAATTCTTACCGTAAATGCAGGAATATGCAAATTTCCACACAAATTTAATAGTAACGGTGACTGCTTAATCGGATACTTTCCATTTTCCATTTATTTTAGTTTTTTTTTTTTTTTCCTTCTGCAGAACTGGACTACTCCATATACAGATACATAAATGTTTTCGATGACTGGTTTTTCTTGAGCTATGACTCTGTAATCAAAAAACTCTGAAGCCACCCCCACTAAGTCTACTCTCACTAATAAACCAGAACCCTGAGCAGGCCTGGTTGTGGCTCGGTGCAATCGAGACCTTCATCTTCTAGCAGGTACCTCTGTATGGCAATTGGAAGCCTCGCAGGGGTGCGAGAGCCACGAGTGTGGTGGCCTGTACCTACGCATATATACACCTGCAGTCTCTGGTCTGAGGATCTTGCAGCAGTCCTTAGCACCGCCAGCTCACGTTTCAAAACATGCATGGCTTCATTGACATGGAGACCATGCAGGTCTATTATCCTCTCTTGTCCCCTACCATTGTTACTCGGCATCTCAGCACCGACAGGGTTCCTGTATTAGAATAATGCTTTATGTATTAAGACATTATTATGTGCATAATTAATATAAACAATTGCAATTATATATATGTTTGTATGTACACCTTTTACATATTCAAAAGACTATAAGTTTTGAGAAAAAGATTCAGCCAAAACCTTCAAGTGTCCACAGAGTGACCAGCTTCCAACAAACTGTTCCAAGCCACATAAGGTGATCAAAAGTAAAGCAGAAATATAACACATGAACCAAGCCCTAGCAGAGTCGGAAACAAACTCCATACAGAATAAACAGTTGAACTTTCTAGTGTCAACGATTTCTTACTTCTTTCTAGCAGAAGTTATTTGATGGGACAGCTTAAAAGGCTATGCTTTTCGGATTATGTGAAGCACAAAACTTGACCACAAATGCTTACTGGATTATTTTGGTTTTATGCTTGCTTTGCCTCAATCTCAAAAGGCCAACTTTTTAGTTATAAGAAACAGGAATAAGATTTTTAAAGAAAATGCTGTTTGATACAACGTAGAAGCTTGTCTCCTTTCAACGCTTTCCGGTTCTTTTTAATGTAAGTATAAAACAGCACGCATATTGCTTCCAAAAGCTTGCACAAGAACACAGCCAAGTCACTAGGTATAACTTCTACTTATTCTACTTCATTTCTCAATTTTCACATTTCCTAACTAGAGACATGCTGTGGAAGTTCCTTTTTTTCAGTTTCATTTTTGTTCAGTGTGAAATCCCACTAGCATTCTCTCAGCACTCATCTAATCAAATCTATTCGCATCAAGGTTGAAAACAAAAGATCAGATACTGTGTTACCCATTGCGTAGATCGTTTCGGAACGTGGCACGAAAATGGGAATGAAGAACGCCACAAATTGTGGTACTGTAGCCATCCAGTTAAACGGTAGCTTAACCTCCTTAATTACTAATAACAAAACGGGATTGTTTTGGAATATAAATTTGATGCTATCAAGCTTCAAATAACAGAAGTATCAAAATGTTGCTCAACCTGTATTAGATTTCTCTTCTGAAAATACTTTTAAGAATACAATTGTATTCAGTCGCCTTGGTTCACTAAGTTTGGCCATATGGTATGGAGGTGCACCACATTTCGTACGTGCATACCAATTTGCAGTTCACTAGGATATTAGTGATTTCAGCAAAGCATAGATCATAGAATAGACATGGAAAAACGTACCTCTGGCGATAAATTGATTCTTGTGCTTTACCATGCGCTGCCTTCATATGTAAGTTGTGCAGCTGCCCTTTCACACTCAACTCCTTTGCTAAGGCCTTATTGCCAATAATATAAGCCTGGCGTGCCTGTGTTAATTCATATAAAAGAAGCAGTCAATAAAAAAACCTGCCGGAGATTATATGGGTGGAAAATAAAACTCAGTTGCCATGTTTTGTGCCACTGAAGGTCACAAGAGAATGCTTCAAAAGCAATTTGACCCTTGAAACAGATTCCTTTTCAATTTACGGTCAGCCAAGCACAAAATATGATCAGCTCCAAGATTAAGAAATCCATCATAATAATCTTACAAGCACGGAGTGCAAAAGTTTCCGTTCCTTGCCTGACATCTTTTACGGGATTTTTCCAAGGTTCTTCCTCTTCTTTTCTTCTTGTTCTATTTCTTTATTTTTCCTTTCATTATTTAGTTTTTTTTGTGGTTGCAGGGAAGGAGGAAACACACCCAGAAGGAAGAAAGGTTGAGAGAGAGGAGAAAGAATTCAATACAGGACATCAAAACAATCCAAAATCAGGACTCTCACAAGCTCTTCACTTTGCTCAGCAACCAAGAACATACTAAATCTTTAACGCCGGTAAAACATAACAGAAAAGAATGCCAGCAGATAATTAGTTTAAACAAATTAATTACAGGTCGTGTCATGACACTTTATACCACGTCTTACTTCAGAACCTACAGTTGTAATTCTAACAATTAGGTCCCAGCAAGTCTAAAATGTTCATAAAATTCACCATGTACCACAAAATGTACAGAAACTATAGAACTGTCCAGCAAATGGCCAATCCTACAATGACTGCTAATGTCTCTTTGCATAATTCATATATAACCACAGTTAAAATAAATAAAATAAAAGCTTTTCTTGTCTATTATCTGTATGCATAATGATTCAAGTCTCTCACGCATGCACGAACATGTCATACTGGAAAAAATATTTTGGTGAAGAAAACAAACATTCTACCAGTGTGAATTCTACCACATACCCATGATATAAAACTTCTCACTTAATACCCGAGGGACTTAAATTGCAAAAGTTTGTCCCTGGAAACTATTTGGTCCAATTTAAATGCAGAGACCAATGTGAGGTAAAAGTGTAATTTATAATTTCCTATTCAATACAATGATTCCTATGTACATATACAAATATGTCACAAACATATATATCCATGACATAGGTAGGTATCCTATCACGTGATTCAATCACAAGTCAAATGTGATCACTTCAATCAGAAATTCAACTGAAGCACTAACTAATTTTATGCTTTTAAATAAAGTACACTGAAGACTAAAATCGCTTCTAGCAATTGCTCTTTTCTTTTCAAACGAGGAAAAATTTCTAGCTTAAATTTCACTGTTTTTGAAATAAATGCTGTTTACAGCATGCAAAGAAGAAAAGCATAAACTTAGTAGTTAAAACACAAATGGCTTCTGCATGAAAGTATCCTCCCAACAAATACACGTACAAGTTTGAAGGAAAAGTTTACTTGGATTAGTCGTAGCTTTCTAACAATGTGCATGGTGATACCAACCTTACGAGATCACCTTACAATTAACATAGATGCAAACAAAGGTGCGCTTCCAAAGTTATATAGAGAAAAACAGAATAGATAGAGAGGCGAGGAGGGACGAAAGGAGAGAGACAGATTGAGAATTGCGTGATTAGCAAAGATGGAAACAGTAAATATCATGTTTTGCACTTAAATTGTGAGTCAATCTCATTTTACTATCCAGATTTCAGGGAAGCATAGTTAAAGAAAATTTTCCAATCACACCAACCTGATGGAAGATATTCAATACAGAGCATTGAGCTTTAGCAACACACAGCAGCAATTTGCAATTTTAGGTGAAAAGAAGGAAGCTAAACAGAAAAATTGTAGGTGAGCGAAGTTCTGCAAGACCTACCTGTTCAAAATACGCATTACGCAAACGCGCATGGTCCCGAGCTTCCTCTCTCATTTCAGTGTACATATTTGCTGCCATCATTGTCATTAGTATGTAACAAGAGGGCGGTGATCCAAAAAGTTAATAGAAGGAACAAAAAAAATGTTGAGACACAAGTTTTATTACCCACTGCTTCTCCAGTATCAAACCAGACTGGAGCTGCTCGGGATGTACTGCGGCTTAGTACCCTTTCGCTGTAAATTCCCCTTGCCTGCCCACCATTGTAAGAACTCGCCAACACATTGGAACTCCTACTTGATCCAACGCTAGCATCAGCGGATCCTTTCCTTTCGAACTTCCATATACTACCATCTTGAGGTGGCATTTTTCTGAGAGCTGCTGCAAAATCAACAGTCCCTCTAGTTGGGATGTTAGAGCTAGAATTAAACATAAGTAAATCATCTCCACCATATTTTGGCAAGCTATTTAGACCATCTTGTACCGAGAGCGGTGGAAAATCCGTTGCATTAAGATTTGGGGCAGATAAGGTCTTTGGGTTGAGATTCTGACTCAACCCACTATCAACCTGAAGCTACAAATAAGAGAGTTATGTTGAAAGACCATAAGAATCAAGATGTGGAGTCTTTTTTTTTACTATTTTTGACAAGTTAATCAAGATATGACGAATCTTATTTAGTACTAAGATTAGTTCCAATGAGAACTCAAAATCATTCAGCCTTAGATGCCCACTAATTTGGTAAATCATACAAATGTTTCATAAAAACTTAAATCAAGGGAACCAAGTAACGGAAAACTTTTAACGCGAGAAAAAACAAATAACCAAAGACACCATCAGATTGAACCCTAATTTTCCACAAAACTCAAATCAGTTTCATCAGCCTAAGAAAGTAGAGTCCAGTATAAGAGCTACAGCTACATCATGCCATCTCACTCAACTACGTCACAAACTGTTGCCTGAAAAGAGTCCAGAAATTCTCCAAACTTAGCATCCCAACAACCAATTTCTTATAAGCTCGTCAATAGATGTTCAAGGGTCTGGGTGGGCATTATTCTATTTTTTGTTAAAGAAAAAGCAAATAAAGATGTTTATGAATAAAAATCGCAGATGCCAAATTTCTTTCTTCCTGGTGTCGCATGCATGTGTAGTTTATGATCCAAAAACATATAGAGAAACAAAATAGTAAGGTAGCATGCTGGATGCATGGCAGCCAGCATTTTGATTTGAAATTCTGAAAGTAGATCAATTTTCTTGTTCATAAGACAACAAAGGATATCTTAATCACAGAATTCTCAGCTTTATCAATTTTATGATTGGAACAGTTATCCAATTTTTGCTATTAAATGACATAGCTGAAGAGTGACTCCTCACAACAGTAAATACTCTCTCCTAAATTCCAGTAAATAGAAAACTCATACTCAAGTACCACTTCGCTCTTCAAGCTCACAATGTTCTCTTAAACTTAAAAATGGAGCAACAAATGACACTACAGCAAATCTGCTAGAAGCGCATACAGATTTCAATACACTAACACCATCAGCCAAACAAAATGAGGTCGTTACCAAATAATTTGAAATGTTTGTTAATATATCCATAATTTTAGGCTAAATCTTGAATCTCAATAAAGATAACAAGCATGGATAAAGGACAAATTTAAGAAGTTTTGTACCTCAAGCTGTGTAAGCATTTCAATTGTAAGATTCAAGTCACCACTGTTGGCCAAGTACACCTCAGCTAGGCTTTCAGAAGCAAAGCCGGGAAACTGTGATGCCAAAAACTCAAGAGGATTCATAGTAGTATTGTCTGAATGCGCTGCCTCGTTCTGCAATCCCTGTGTAGAGTTACCATTGTATGCAGACCCTTCCCCAACAAGTGTCATAATCTGATCATTGTTCAAAATTTGATTTTCCCAAGGCTTAGCTGTTGTATGAAGGAAACTGCCCGAAATTGCATCTTCACCATAAGACGGAACAGGGTATCTGACCTTATCTGAAAAGGTGCTCCCATTAGGACCATGAGGAGACAAATCATATCGCTCTTTCGAGAAAAATCCACTTCCTGTAGAAGAAGAAATCCTAGAGGTTTGATTGCCTTCGTGCAAGGCTAGGGATGAGAATGGGATGCCACTGATACCATGAGACCCATCTTCTTGCATAACCCGAAAATCAGGAGTGATATCATCGGGGAGCTGAAAGTCTTCATCGGAATGATTCGAAGTTGATGATCCTGATCGATTAAGAACTGATTTCCCGGAAGTACCAGAAACACTTGAGCTTGTGGCACCCGCTGCTGTGTTTGTTCTTCCAGAGGGTGATCTCAAAGAAAATGGAACAAACTCCACAGCATTTGGATTCAAAGAAGCTAACTTTTTTGCGCTACTCATCGTACGACTGATAGCAGGGCCAACTTTGTCAGAGCAGCTCACTATATTTCTCTTCTTTCTTATCTTTCTACCTCTTCTTTGTCTTATTTTCTAATAGGTAAAGGGGGAAAAAGAAAGTTACCCACACGCGAACAACAGGATGATTTGCAAAGATAACATAGGATCACTTGACTGCTGCAAATTTTATAGCAAAAAACATCTTAGTCATTCTGGAAAAGATTATTAATCGAATTAAACATCTATATCAGGTACAAAAAAAATCACAACAGAAAATCAGCTATGCATAAAACGGAAGGAATGTATGCAATGGCAAACAACACGTGACCAATCTTATTGTAGTCGTAGCTAAATTTGTCATCGGTATTAAGTATGACAAGAAAATTGCACTTGACAACTTAACAATGCTTTAAAGCAAAAAAAAAAAAAAGGAAAAGGAAATATGAAAAAGAAAACATAAGCCACACGCAAATACAAGGCTTCACCTGAAATTCAGGTTAACAGACATTCAAATACTCAATATAATAAACTTACAATGAGAAAATAAAAGAAAATTCAAAATACCCAGCTGAAAATTCCTATAATTACCCACAATTTAACAAATGTACAACATTTAATTCCACAATTTTGAAAACCCAGAAACAAGCATGCATCTAATAATCAAAAACAAGAAAAAAGAAACAAAACCCTTAAATAAAAATAATAATAATAATAAATTCAAAATACCCATCTGAAAATGTTCATAATTACCTCAATTTGACAAATGTACAGTATATAATTCCAAAATTCAGAAAACCCAAAAACGAGCATTCATCAAATAAGCCAAAAGCAGGAGGAAAAAAAAAACCTGGAATTACATTGAAGAGAGAGAGGGGGGAGAGAACGTACTTGAAACCAAAATTGCTTAATTATAATCAATCAGATCACAAATGACAGGGAGAGAGAGAAAGAGAGAGCTAGAGAGAGAGGGCCTTCGGGAGAGAACCCATCTCCGTCGAAATTCGAACAAGTGCCAGGTAATTCCTGGCCTGCATCTGGTTATATATATATATATATACATATGTTACATTCTGTAAATTTCCTTGTTTATGTGTGTATGGTTCGCATCATGTATGTATGGACTTTAGTATATGTGCATGTGTATGTATATTTCTATTTTGGTATACGCGTATTAATTGTTTGTCCCATCCTTGACTAGAAAATAAATTGCTTGCATTTATTACTAAGTACGTCCCAAATTTAAGTTTTATATTGAAAACCCAATTAATTATGAGATGATTTGGTTGCAAATTATAAATTTTAATTTTTTTCAATTTGTTTGGTTAAAAATTAGATAGTATTTGTCTATTTTAAATTTAATTTATTAAATATTTTGGTTTAAATAAACTACAGGTTTTAAGATTTATGCATCTAATTTTTTTTAATAAAAAATTAGAGAGTAATTTATTTGTTTAAAAAGTGCAACCAAACGAGCTGTAAAAAAAATATCAACTCGTTGTTGCATCTTATTTAAATTATTATAAAATTTCCAAATTTACTTCTAAAGTGTGGTGTGTAATGGGATGTGTAGATGTTAAATAATAAAAAATCACAATAAATGAGGATAATTTAAGAGATTTAATTTTTTTTATCGTTTATATTTAAAAAATGAACAATATTTCAGTATATCCTTAAAAATAAAAATAGACTAAAAATATTGGGACAAATAAGGAATTGTTTAACTTGATTTTGCTTTCTTTAGAACTTGTTACAGCATTCACACCATTTTTTCTTATTTAATTTTTATATCCGGATTTATTGAAGCTATTGTTCTTATTAAAAACAGTACTTTGTAAAATAATTTATTAAAATAATTGAAATAGGTATATATTATACATTGTAAACGTATATTTTCTCCTAAATATAATTGCTAGAATTTTATAGTTCTGGTGAAAAAAAAAAGATGGAAAAATGTAAAAGATAAATTGTTTGCATTTACTATTAGCATACTATAATTAAACAAATCAAGAAGTGTCTCTTGATTTTGTTTTCTTTACAAGTTATTAGAGCATTCACCTTAAATTTTCTTATCTAATTTTCCTATTCACGTAGCCACTTTTCTTACAGTAATCAATAATTTTAAAATTATTCACTCAAATCTTTTTGTATAAATTTTCAAAATATAAAAATTTATCAAAATGATTGTATTTTATATATTAAAATTTTAACGCTTTGTTAGAAAATTTTATTTTTGATTCAGTTGTGCAAAGTACGTAGATTATTTTGGACAAAAAGTTACTGGTAGTATTTCTCCCGAAAAACACTGGTTTTAAACATTTTTGAACGCAAATCTATATAATGACATAAATTTATGTTTTAGAAATACTTGTTTGAGTGCTCCAAATTTTTTTTTATGTATGTACACGTTTCACTTGTATTATGTTCACGATTTATTGCCTTTTTTTTTTTTTACGCGTAAGTGGAGAATTAATTGTTTGCATTACTATTAAGTTATATAAGTAAATACACAAAGAAGTGTTTAACTTGATTTTGTTTTCTTTATAAGTTATTGCAAAATGTGGCAGCGTTTCTTAAAATAATTGTCATTGTCAATTGATGCATAATATTATAGACTAGTAGCAAAATATTTTGTATTATTTTTCTTAAAAGGTTGATGCTATTTTCTTATTAAAAATATCCCAAAGATATTTTATTATGGCCTAGAATAAAACAATATTTTCTCCAAAAATAATGAGATTTTTTTCTAAAATCTATAAATTACACTCTCATAAATAAATGTGAAGCAACTTTTGAGAACAGTTTTATTATAATTCATATAAAGGATTGCAGTGGTTTCTGTTTAACTTTAGATGTTCGATAAAATAAACAAGTCACAAATCAAAATATTGGGTCGTGCCCTATGATTAGATAAAAAAGAACTGAATAAATCTTTTCTTTTTTTCTTTTTTTTTTTCATGAAAAACCAAAGAGAACCACTGCAAATCCCTATGGATGTGATGAATATCAATTAGACACTTTACTGGAATGGAGTAAATTTCTTGCAAATTCCTTTTTTTTTTTTTAAATTCTTAATAATCACTCTTTTGGTTTCAAAATATACGACGCTCTTGGGATAGGAACAAAGATTAAAAAAATCACTAAATGGTTTCGTGAATATAATAAAATATATCTTATTATATTACCCAATATTAAATACCCAAACTCAATTAAGGAGTTAATTAATTAATAATGTGACATAATCTCGTGAATATAATAAATATAATCTCCAGAGTATGTAGGGTTGGTTTGGTTGTGCCTTCAAAACTTCATTTTTCGAATTTTTTGATAAATGATGGTGTTATTGGATTATCTTACTTATGTAGTAAGAACAATACTTGAATGTGATTGATTTTTAAATGTATTATATTAACGATTGAATTTAAAATTTTTCTTAGTATAATAAAAGATAAAAAAAAATGGATAAATATTTTAGATGGATGAAATATTACTTTTTAATTTTAACTTGGAATTGAATAGAACTTGACTGGTTCGTATGTATGTACGTACGTACGTTTATAACATGTTTGAATGCGAACATGACCAGGCGACGCCGTTTTTCACGGGTTTTACAGTCAAGTAAATGGTGGGGGTAAACAGATATTGCGTTGACTGACTGGCTTTCACCTGTTCCCAAAACTCAGTGGGTCCCACTGTACACGTGGAACCATGGTTCCCAATGGATAAGTCTTTTTTCTGACGTGGCAGAAAAGGAGGAGTACATAGGGTAGGTCCCACTCGGTAGTCAGTACAAGGACGGACGGACGGAAGGAAAATAAAACAGGTCTGTTTTTGAAAACAAATAAAGTGCCCATTCCGTCCACAATTGTCAAATTTTTAATTTAGTATCTCGAAAAATAGGTGGACATTTTTATATTTGGACGTTTAACCATTGCATAATAAGGTAGACTATCATTGTTGTTTTTTCTAACTATTAGTGCTGAAATAATAATATAGAGAGAGATATCATAGGAATTTGTAATCAATTCAAATTTTAAATTTAAAAAATTAAATAAAATGGTGAGTTAAGTCAAACTATTTCGTTATTAATTCAATAAAATGTTTTCGCCTGTATCAATATTTTGAAAACAAACAAGACATATTTTACTACCATATTTTCCATTCGTCTAAAAAATTCAATACTGAGAAAATTTGTTTTGTTCCTCTGGTTCATGTATTTGGCTGTCTACTTTTTAAGTTGAAATTTATATTATTTGATATAAAAAGATAAAAAATTTAAATTAGATGCATATAACTTTTTTATTAATAATTATTATTATTTTTAATTAAAAAATTACAATAAAAAAAACCTACTTTGCCAACATGAACTGACTCTTAGGTCGAGGGTGTCAAGCACCCCCAAAATTTTTATTTTTTTATTATCATTCATCATTATTTTATCCAATTTATCTAGTGCAATTTGACATGGGCACAATGCTGGGATGCTCCATAAAACGAACAATTTTATAAAATGAATAATAAATCTTGTAAAATTTTTCTGTTTTGATGCCATGGGGAGAAGAAAAGAATATCCTTTAATTGGGGTGGGGCCACTGAAAAGGGATTTTCTCTTGATACAAGTATTGCTTTTTCGGCAACTGTATTTTGAGAACGAATTATTGCAAATTGATAATAAATTATAATAATTGTTTTTAATTAAAAGATATTAAAAAAATACTTACAGTAATTTATTATCAATTTGTAGTAATTTATCCTTGAAATATAATAATTTATGTAAATTACATTAAAAAAAAGTTCTCAAATTTGGAGGATTTCCAACCGATAAAGGAGCGTTAACTAAATTTAGGCCAATAATAAATGGATCAACTTTAAAATAATATTGTTGAAGTGGTAAAAACGCGTCCAACAACAATTGTTTTTAGGAAACACTAGCTAGAATTTAAAGTACGCTAATATAATTTGCCTTTTAGAAATTCTTTAAGCAAAGTTCCAAAAATAACACTCCAACTATGAGTCTATATTTTTTGGACTTTCGACGAAAGAACAAAACGGATAAAGTAATATCTCTAGTTGTGTAAATTTATAATATAGTAAATTAAATATTGTTGCGTTATAAAAATTAATTTGTGCAACAATTTGTTCTAAATTCTAGGGTTGATTATACATAGCATTGGTTTTCATAATTCCATGGAAATTAGGATAAATATTTTATACATACAAATGTATCGTATTTTTTTACATATTTCTATTTAGGAATTAACACGTTGAAAAGAGAAAAACAATATTAACATATAATAATCATAAATAATAATATTTTTTCTACTTATCAAATTATGAATAGATCTGTATATATGTATAAAATATGCATCTTTTTTTTTTTCTTCTCCCTATTCTATATGGCCTCCAATGTTTAAAAGTAGATATATTTGTGCAGCACCTCTCATTTTTGCTTCAACACTCTTTTGTTATGTAAATCTGACTTTCTTATATTTTATTTATCGATCCGCGATCTGGTAACCTGGGCTGATCTATAATGAAAATATGGACAAGCTAAAAGTCATACAGAACTTTTCAACGAATTAAAGATCATAAATATCCAATAGGGACAAAATGACATACTAATCATATCAGATTATAAATCGGATCATATATATTAATCCATATATGAGATTTATTTTTTCAAATAATATAAGGAAATTACATTGCCATTAGAAAACCTCACGGGTTTATCGCCCTCTATTATGGACAAAATGTCATACTAATCATAGCAATTAACCCATATGTAAACATTTTCACTCAATCCTTTTACATACACTTATATAATTGTTGTCCAATACATAATTTTGATGTTATGGAGTAAGCCTATTACTTTTCCTACAATTTTAGGACCAAATATGTCCCTTTTGTGATAATATGGAACCATTAGTGATTTAAATTGAAATTGTGGTGACTAAATAGATTTTGATCCAAACTAATGGGACCGTTAGTTTGATTTGCCTGTATCCCAATTAAAAAAAAAATTGTTTTTTCTATTAAAATTTTATATTTTAGAAATTACCTATAACGATGTTTTATAAAATTTATTAAAAATTATTATAATAATTATATATATTATAGTAAATTATCAAAAATATATTTTCCCCAAGGTTTTATAGTTTGGTAAAAGAAAAATTAATCCCTCATTCCAAAAATTATTCTACATCGTCTTATCTTTAAACTTTAAAGTATAATAAATTAATATTTTAATATAAAAAAAAGTCAAATTTACCTTCATTTATATTAAAAATATAACTTTAATATTCCTGTTACATTTAAATACTAAATTATTATAATTTAAAATTTTCTAAAAAATATATTATACAATAGTTTTTGGAAAAAAAATAATATTTTAATAAATAAATCGTGAATAGTACATTTCTGAATTAAAAAATCTATTATACCATATCTTCTTCTAAGGTTTTTAGAAATAAAAAATAGAACCTATCCACTTCCATTCTCAACCCAAAATCCGTTGCCATGTCACTCCTCTCAAGCTTTCCTGCTCACATCAATGGCCGCTCCCTATTCTCCATCTCAAGATTCCCTCTCCTCTCTCTCACCTCCAAGCCTTTCTCCTCTCATGTATCCGCCTCTTCAATCAAAGGTAGTATCTTTTTTACTTAATAGTTTTTTTTTAAATCTCTCTAATAAACCTGAATGGGATGTTTAATGCTAAAATATTCAATGGGTATGCAGGTAATTGCTGTTTGATTGTGGGTTTTGGATATTTCACCCTAATTTTATGCCAAAGTTTTGTTATTCATCACAAATTGGACATTGGGAATTGATATAGGGGCATTCACACCAGTGATGCTAAATGAGTCCCTAAATTAAATTTAGAGATTGAGTTTTAGGGTACCCTCCCACCAGTGTATGTATAGGTATTTGCTACACTGATCCCCTTGGACTAGGGGGACTGTTCATCTCAATTCTATTTTTATGTTTAGGAGATTTGATAAGTACATTCTTCAAATCTCACTCTCTGATTTAGAGTTTGAAATACAAGGATTAAAATTTTGGGATTGAGAATGGATTATATGGTGGAATTGCTTCACCATTATATGGTGGAATTGCTTCACCAACATTAATGTATGCAAATGATTTATCATTGTATGTTATTTACATGGCATATAATTATCATAGTTGCTCCATATTCAGCCTCTTCCAAATTCGTTTAAATTCTAAATTAGATTTCTATAAATTAGGGTCATGCACGCCTCCATTGCGATGAATGGGTCATGGGTTTGTCCCCTTGGAAACAATCTATCTGGAAGCAAATATAAGGCAACGTTTATTAAATTCTCTCCAGACCCCGCAACGAAGGAATTTTGTGCATTTGGCTATCCATATATATATATATATGCGTGCGCGCGTGTGTGTTCTTTAGTTGGGTTGTATTGAACCTTAAACTGCAAATTCGGTCCCAAATTTTGTAAATTATGACCCACCTTCCAATTAATTTAAAAAAAAAAAATTCCAGGAAAATAATGACTTATCATTTCATTGGTTGCTCAATAATTTATGCTCAGTTAGCTAAAAAAAATAGAAGAAAACTTTTGTATACGAGTATTCATTTAACCTCACTTGTAACAAGAGTTTGATGTGAAATTTTATTATTTATGCCCACCACAGATGTTATCACTCATGGCCAAGTTTTAGTTTTGCAGCAACAGATGAAATGCCGACAAATGTTGGCTTTTTAGGTCTTGGAATAATGGGTTTGCCTATGGCTCAAAATCTCTTAAAAGCTGGGTATAATATGTACTCTTCATCGTCAACATTGGCTTTAGATTAATCGATAGAACTCCTATTTCTAACATTTTTTTACTTCGCTTTAATTGTATGCACGATGTTTCTAGATGCAATGTAACTGTTTGGAATAGGACAGAGGGCAAATGTGATCCCCTTATATCATTGGGAGCAAAGTAAGTTCTTGATCTGTTAGCTAGATTTGTAGTTTGAACCCAATGATGGACGTTGATATACAGAGATACACTACTCTTATATGCAGATACAAATCATCTCCTAAAGAAGTGGCCGCAGCTTGTGATGTCACGTTTGCCATGCTTGCTGATCCCGAAAGTGCGGTGCGTGTGCTATATTCTAGTCAATTTTTTTGTCTTTGTTGATGATTGTGACTTGCGATTTCTTTCTTTCTTTCTTTCTTTCTTTTTTTTTTTATCAGGTAGACGTTGCTTGTGGAGAGCATGGGGCTTCAAAGGGAATGGGTCCAGGAAAAGGGTATTGTCTCATTTATCTTATTGCAATCCATTTTCACGATAACTAGCCATGCATTTGCGTCCATTCTCTTATCAAAAATCGACATCAGTGAAAATTGTGCCATGTGGAATTTCGCAGTTATGTAGATGTGTCCACAGTTGATGGTGCCACTTCTAAACATATAGGTTCACAGATAAAAGCTTCTGGGGCACTTTTTTTGGAGGTGATTTCTTCAATTTCCTTCTTCTTATTGTCTTCTTATTATAATAGCATTCGACTTTACCATGTCTCTCCTCATAACACAGCAGAACTATATTTAGTACAAAGGAGCTGGATGGATAAGGATGGATGATTATCTCCACTAATTATTCCAAGTGAAGTTTTGAACTTTGTTCATGATCCTCTTTTCTAGTTTACTTAAATCCCACTCTTTTTTCACCTCAAAAAGTCGTCCAACTATAATTTATTCTATTCCCTCGCAACAGATATTTGCACAACTACTGGAAAAGGAAAACAAAAACTCTTATCTTGTTGTTGGTCTTTGCTCTAGGCTCCAGTTTCAGGCTCAAAGAAGCCGGCTGAAGATGGGCAACTAATATTTCTGACTGCCGGTAATAAAATAATGGATCTTTCACCGCGATTTCAAAAAAAGGACAAAAGAAAAGACCCCTTTTAGTCTTAAATTATAACTACTACACTTGTCTTTTCAGGTGACCAATCTCTATTTGAGAGGGTGGCTCCCCTCTTAGACATAATGGGCAAGGTAAATTTCCGTTCGCTTATTTTCTATAAATATATTAATTTCGTACAATTTTACCTCTTCTCTTTGCAGTCAAAATTCTACCTTGGGGATTTGGGAAATGGGGCTGCAATGAAGCTCATTGTCAACATGATCATGGGAAGGTTCTGTGGATTACTGTCCTAGATAATTCCTTTTTATTTCGACTTTTTTCTGTTTTATTTTTTTTCCAGTTAGATAGTTGTAATGATTTGTAAACACTTTGCTCGAATTTCTTGTTCAGTATGATGGCATCTTTCTCCGAAGGATTGATTCTCAGTGAGAAAGTAGGACTGGACCCTAACGTTCTCTTAAAGGTATTATCTACTTTCACATGCAAAAGGGTCATCCCTTGTGTTTTTCGATAGATTCTAATATCTACTAATGCTACTTCCGTGTATGAGCTTCCGTGTTCCACCTTTTCAAGCTGTAAATGTCTAATAATTTCCTCTCCTTTTTTTTTATACGAGAAATATCACGTATTTTCACCAATATCAATCCTTGTTTTGTCGTGCAGGTAGTGTCACAGGGTGCCATTAGTTCTCCAATGTTTTCGCTCAAAGGCCCTTCGATGGTCCAATCACTCTATCCTACTGCATTTCCCCTCAAGCACCAGCAAAAGGTATACATAATCACACAAATTGTGTCGAATCTGAAAAAACAAAAAAAGAACCAAAAGATAAGGTTATAACTAATTTAGAATGTAGTAACTGATGGTGCCAACTCGACGATTTCATTACAGGACTTGAGGCTTGCTCTAGGATTAGCTGAATTGGTCTCTCAACCTACGCCTGTTGCGGCAGCTACCAATGAACTGTACAAGGTGGCGAAATCTCGTGGACTTAGTGACGAGGACTTCTCCGCAGTAATCGAAGCACTAAAAGTAAAATTGCAGAAGTGATGGAAAGATCTGAAGATGTTTTCACAGTAATAAGAATTAAAAAGTTAACACCCAGCTTATAAGAGAAACAAGTCGTTTAACATCCCTCATTTAGCTTTTATAAAGAATTTTACTTTCTTCTTTTTCTTTTTGTTTTGTGGATTGGATATAAAGGTGATTTCATGATGAACACTGACATTTGACATCTTCTTTTTCTTTATTTCCTGTGCAATAGTTGTGTTTGAATAATTGCAAAAGCCTTGTATGGTCAAAAATATCAACTTAAATAAAGTGGGTTGCATATGCCATTTTTTGTATTGAAAGGACTTTATATTGGATGTGTTATTGACTGAAAAAACTACACACTTGAATGCACTGCCCTTCTTTAGTTGCATTTTTGAAGTAAAAATGTATCCTTTTCTGATAGAGGTGCAAATTATACTTTTAAGTAATACTTATAAGTATTACAT
>MKEJ01064401.1:0-10948 GCA_001753735.1 Embelia ribes
ATTTGTTAAGCATTATCTATATTTAATTGTTTTAATTTATAAAGGTGGACGAAAGTGATGATGTCGGGGTGATGTTGACCTTCAAAAACATACACACCAAGGATCATGATGGTGTGACGTTTATTAACCAGTAGGCCCGTATTGTACATGTAAGCATATCTAAACATAATTGTATATATTGAAGATTAATATATGTTTGATTTTTATTAAACATTTTCATTAAAAATGTAGGAAACATACGTGGCGATGGAGGCCGAGAGGTCCTAACCTCTCCTCGGTTCGGATGAACCTTGAGATGTTGATGAGGATCCGCTTTTTTATGATGTGGTCAGTGGCCCGAGCCATGGTAGGTTCTATGGACTGGGGATGAAGTCTGAGATGTTCTATGGCTCCTCCACGACGTCGAGCTCGATAGCCCGGCCTTATGCAGCTCAGGGAGGCCTCCAATAGAAGTACGAGGCCCAACAACGGACTATCAAGAAGATGGAGCAGGAGATTGAAGAATATCGGCGCTGCAATGAGGAGAATGCGCGAGTGCGATCCCAACTTTTGGATCGACTCCAGAGCCAAGACAGCATAGCGGCCACACTATAGTCGACAATCCAATTCTTAGTCAAAAATTTTGGACTGGGTGTACCAAACCCGCATCCGCTCCCCACAGATGGTTTGTGAGTTTATTTACTTTATTTAAATTTTGTATTTTTTTTTTTATTTAAATTTTGTTATTTTTATTTTTTAATATTAAAAAATTAGAAAAGCTGCAAAATTATTTGTGGATTTTCTATTTTTTTAATACTTATTAATTAATTTGCGGCGAAAATAGAGATGACCGATTTTAATTTTATTTTATTTTTCATTAATTTGGGATGGCCAATTTTAATTTTTAAAATTTTAATTAATTTACGACGGAAATAATGACGTCCAATTTTGATTTTTAAAATTTTTTTTTAATCTGCAATGGCAATAGTGATGGATTAATTAAATTTTTTTTTAAAATTTTAATTAATATGCGACAAAATGAGCAATGGATTGAATAAAATAATTATTATATTAATTATTTTAATTGTTTTATTACAAAAAATATAATAGACTAATTAAAATAATATTTTTTTTATTATTTTTAAATTAGTTTGGGACAGAGAATGAGATGGAGATTTTAAATTTTAATTATTTATTTATTTTTTATTCATGTTGCGATGGCAATGGCGACGATTTATTAAATTAATATTTTTTGGTTGCAACCGATTTTGAAATGGATATTTATATTATTTTTAATTCACATAATGAAAATAATATTTTTGTCTTTGCAACAGTTTATAACGGATGTACAGTCGCTAATTGCACACCGTTAGAAATTTCGTCGCTGATATTTAATTACGCGCTCTATTGGGACAGATATTTATCTGTGGCAAAGTCCGTTGCAAAGTTCGGTCAGTAACGGAATTTGCGACGGATTATGCCGTCACTATTTATCTATTTTCCGGTAGTGTTACCATCAACTCGCTGTTGGTAAAAAGCGTCAACTAATACGTCATCAATCAGAGGTGTCCAAGATAACTTATCTTTTTATGCCTTTGTCAACACCTATACAAAAAACACATGGAAGAAAAATATAACAAAACATGAAAGAAGCAAAAAGAGAATCAAAATATAAAAATTATTATTATTTAAAGATGAAATAAAAAACAAAAGAGCTCCTCCAGAGTACCGCAATGCAACTTCAACTAGAAATGAAAACCAAATCATTTTTCAACCAAATTCACAACATTGTCATTCCACATACGTATTGCGATATTATTTCTAATTTCTTCTCCTTGATTGGAATCCTCATTGTATACTATATTGTGGCCTATCTGATTGGATCTCACATTATTATTCATGGCTGAACTATCACCTTCTTCTTGATTTTGATCTAATCCTTGATCATAATCAATTTCATTGGTAACAATTCTTTCCGGATCAATACCCATTAGAAAATTGTGCATAATATAACTAGCCAAAATAATTTTTAATTGTGTATGAACCGAGTATGTAGGTGTAGCAGTAGCAATGATAGGAAATCGGTTTTTAAGAATACCAAACGCTTTCTTGATGGCATTGTGTAATGAAGCATGTCGAAGGTTAAACAACTCTTCATGATTTTGGGGAGGACAAGTAGAAAATTCTTTCAAGTGGTTACGCACACACATCTAAAAGATATAATAAGTCCAGATCTTAGCATAAATCAAACATCAACAAGATAAAGTTTAACTAATAAGAGATATAGAATGTTATGTAAAAACAATTTTTAAATAAAAATTATGAAATTAACAAAATTAAGGGTATTACCATTTGGTATTATCAATTTATCTTCTCTCATTAAAGCAATTTTCATTATTCTCAAGTCCGAAACAATCCATTCCCAACCAGTTAAAACATATATGAATTTTAAGTTAAATGAATATGAGGCTAAAACATTCTGTGTTGGGTGATCTTTTCGACTATGGTATCTTGGTGTATCCTCTAGAGAAACTCTTACATGTACACGTATCCCATCAATTACTCCAATACAATCCTAATAATTTTTTGCATATTTAATCTTAATATATAAATTAATAAACGAATTAAAGAATAAAAAAAATGGAGAGTTTATATGCCTTAAAGTATGGATAAAATTTGTTATTATATTTGATTTCAATGGAGATTTGAGATCCATCAGGTTGTTGAATCAAGAGGTCTTCCAATTATATCACTGATTTTAAGACTTTCTAAAATAGACGACTTATTGTTTCATTGGATATATGGGGGGAAAAAAACTAGCACAATTCTATACTATGTATGATATGATATTGATACTTGTTCTTCCACTATAGTTCTTTTTGTAGGTCGGAGAGCACCATATTTCTTAAGAATATCACATAAATAGTTGAAAGCATATAATCCTACTCGGATGATAAAACGACACTTCTTGTCAATGCTTAGATGTCACATTAGTTTATCTCGAACAATTTCCCTTTCTATTGAAGGTTGTGGAATGTAACAGGCACACAAGTTTGAAATTTCTTTTTTCATGAATCAAAAAATATAAAGCAAGACAAATGATCTGACCAACGACCAATCAATGATTTCTATCCCACACAACTAGTTCTTGGAATCCATTCTTCCCTTCCCTATTCATCTAATGCACATGGCATAGACTCAAGTAAATATAGCAAACTGATTATGAAAATTGTAACAAAACCTATTTTGCCAATATACATATCACACTATAATATTGAATTTTAGGATTGATGAAAATTCTATTTTCAAATATATTTTCAAGTTTCATATCAAATTTAAAAATAGAATTTTTTTTTTCAATTATACTGGTATTAAACTGAATAATTTGAGTATATACCAACTTAGCTCTATTTCTCATTTACTCCTATCTTTCTTTAGTATGCCTCCATACTAAATATGAGTATTTACTAATAATAATTTTCTAATAATGAGTTCATGCCAACTAATGAAAGCAAAATCACATCCAACCATGCTAGTTACGCTCACAGAGTATAGCAAATCAATCATAGTTTGTTTTGTTTCTGCTTGAAAAATGATAAAATTAGAGGAAAAAGAGAACCAACCCCATTTGCGTTGCACAGGGTATGTGCTAGTTGCATAAATAGTAAATATATACATCTGGGTACATATTGTGCATTCATATTTTCCTTAATAACACAATCAACTCACAAAATCTAATTTTATATACTTTTTTTTACAGTTTCAGTGATTTCTCTTAACTAAACATTCAAACTATACTTTTTAAATTTGAAATTTCAGTTGAATGGTACCTGAAAGAGAATACTACTACCGTGCACTTATTTTACACAAAAAAAGATATGAATATCATAAAATTTTAATGATATGATAGAAGTTGCTAACAAAGACATAGAACAAGAAATATGCATTATTATATTCAATATTAGACAAAACTAGGAGAGGGGATAATTGACTTACCTGTGATTGATTTTTTTTTTTTTTTGTGGGGTTCACTTTTGATTTTGTAGGGTAAAATAAAATTTGCTCCACTTATTTATGATGGTATTGACAAAGAGGGAAATTTTTTTAAGAAAAGTGATTGGCGGTAAATTGAAAAATTTAGTGGGAAAATGAAAAAACAAAAAGTTTTCATGTAAATATTTTCAAATGGATAAAATTTGAAAATATCAAATAGACATATTTTTGGGTATAATTTCCATAATTTAGTCTATCTCTCTTCTCCATTCCAAACTATTAGCCAATTAAAAAAAATTTAAAATTTTCCTCCCATCCCATCATATCCCACCTTAAACCCTCCAATCAATCATGCCCTCTATGTTTGGTAAAACAAAGAATAGAAAGCAAGATTGGGAAAAGGGAATTATCTATCAGTTTTTTCTTGGAAATATTACAAAAGTGGTCTTTGTGTTTCACTGGACCTTACAACTATCACCCGAAAGAATAATTTGGTACTCGAAGTTTCCACCATACTCAGAAATAGTTCCAAATGAACTTAGCATAATAATTTTCAACCATACTCACAACCAATTCCAGATAACGAAATCGAATTCATCACAACAACTTCCATTCATCTCTCATTCCTCCTACCTGTGACATTCACATTTAATACTTCTATGTATAACCAATCTACAACAACAATCTATGGTAACCTCCTCAATCAAACCCCCCTACCTAACTCAGTCTCACAGACTCTCATCGATAAGCGACTGCCAACCACATAACTGTCTAACATACATAATATACCTACATAAGCATCTAATCTCGTCCAACTAAAAATATTAATTTAACTCATGTACTACCCCATTTTACCTATGACACCGCCAACTAGGCAACCACGTAGGACATCACGAATACACAACCCAATCCACTCCACAACAGCGCACGATAACCCAATTATTCGACACCGCCGACTAGTTGTCAAGTTATGACAATGCATTATGATATTCCTATCTACTTTGACAAACACCAATATACTTTTATGATAGAACAACTTAATCTAGACAACATATCCAACCACACGATACAATAAGAATCACTAACCAACGACTAGTCCATTTACTGTATACGATATCTATGACCTCTTATCACTGATAATACGACGTCCCCTGAATGACAATATGACATCATATTTATGGCAACACCACAAATACCTCCTCTACCTAATCTCTCAAGGAAGTTCATCTTATTACCAACAAATTCACCTAATCCTAATATTTCAAACAAAAGTAATCCCTACCAGACCGATGATAACTACGACTACAGAAATTCAACTAGTCATGAACTTTAAAACACTTCTCCATTATGATAACAAATATGATACCTATCTGATGATTCCTACAGACATAGTATAGCACACCCAATCACGACTAGGCTACCTAATACCTCCAACAGACAAACTCATCAAACCATTTCATCATTTAAAATAATTAATTGGATTACAGTTTGATTACCTACCGCCACCAGTCAACCTTCCTACTCAAATATTTTCAACTATTCACATGCTACACAATCCTATATAGTACCTCGCAATTCAACACAGCATATTATGCAACTAATTCTCTCAATTTCTCATATCACTTAACACAACCATCTCTAATGCTCAATGCATTCTTCTTACTACCATACTACCCCACACTTTTCGCACATTTCTATAATTCTCGTTGCCAATTAATTCATTAGTTTAGGTATCTTTCAATCAGGTTCTACACTCCAATAGACACCTATTACAATTCACCAGCCATCATAAACTTATCAGCAAGCACTAGCTTGTCATAGATTCTAACTTGACCCATATTTTCATCTCCAAAATCTGCTCTTAACTTTGACAATACAACCTTGTAACTATTACAACATTAACAATAAAAACTATATATATATATATATATATATATATATCCACATCCTCATTACCCTTTCAACTCAACACTATTAATCATCCATTTCCTCACACCACTCACTGAACTATCCCTAAAATCTCTTATCCCATTCATACCTTGACAACTATAGTGAATTACCATTGAGTGGTCTGCTATCTATAAATCCTTTCGAATTCTATGTCTTACTATGCTTCATACTTTTTCTCCCAATCTTTAACCCATAATTCAAACTAGACTTTGTATTTCTCAAATCTTCAATTTCGAGCATCTCCCTAGTTGTATTCAGTCTTTATAATTAATACGACTCAAACGTTCCTTACCCATTTAGCACCAAATGCTTGATATATTTATCTAAATTTCTTATGACCAAATTCCTATCTCTCCATATAAATCCATAATCCCTGTATCAATATCGTTTTCATCCTTCAAGCACTAGTATAAATTGTCTCCACAACATAACTCTTCTCTATGCTACCCAAAGTTTTCAACCCCTTAATTGCATACCATTTTGCTAATTGGTAACCTTACCATCTGATCTTTCAATATTTTTAAATCTTTTCAATTCAAACATCTCTAAATTTTTTCAAAGTTATATTGCAAACCTCAATTGTACTCCCTTAGAAGAAACCCCCTCATAAGGGTGATCAAACACTACGGGAGAAAGGATTACATGATCCCTACCATGACCACTTCGGTTGCTACTCAAGCTACGACCACATCCACTACATCCTACTAGTATAGAATCAATACATATAAAGTAATCAGAATCAATCACATGTTCACATTACATAAAGTAAGAAAAAGCTATGTATGCAAATCCCAAATAGTTTGTCGTTAATTTCGTCGACTAACATATATTCGTGTTGGGCTTATAGGACGTCTCCTATCTACCCAATACAAAACTAAGTGTCGACATCCGTCACAACAAGCTACTAGTTTTAAAATATAAAATATATGTATGAAAGCAATACGATATAGATTGATGCAAACAAAGCACACGAGTTACACAAAAATATCCAAGGCAGTCAAATTCCTATATGCCTACCCCGACCTTTTAGATGCAGCTTACTCAAGATTTCCTACCAACAGACCCAATAACCTACAACTCCTAAGTTTACCGTATATCTTAAGCTTTGATACTAACCTGTAATACCCCAAAATTCAACATAATCCCAAGTACATTACTAACATTTAACCATATCATACATTTAAATTAAAAAAACTAGAAGTCATACTTTATTAATAAAATTACTTCAAAGTACTTGGAAACAAACATAAATACAACTGGTCTTATTAACCTATTTCTGGCCTTACAGCTTTATTTTAACCTATAAAATATAATCTCAACTAACAACCTATATTGTTTAAAACGTAAAAGAAAATGCAGTAAATAAAGGAAATTTTCAGCATTCGAGTGAATTTTGACCTATCCTAAACCTCATGTTCCTTAGTTTCCAGCACCTAGTTTTGCTTGACGTTTTCAAAAGAAAATACATTTGCAAAACCAATCAAGCAGGTACGAGTCAGAAATATATCCAATTTTAAAGAAACTCTTAAAGAAACAACATCAACTACAATCAAGTAATTTAACAATAAAGTAGAAACATCTAAGAATGTAAATGCCTAACAACAGCCAATAAAACTTTCAATCATCAATGTATCCAATACAATCAACAATTTGAGATACACAGCCCTCCCAACTCGGAATAAAGCTTCTGAGACTTTACATAAAGACTTATAGTTCCCGCAGAACTGGCTCACTTAAAATAAAGCTTCCGAGGTCAAATAATCCTTGGAGTAATAAAACTTACTCCTGATGAAGAATTGGCTCAGTTGAAATAAATCCTCTGAGGCCAAATCATCTTTGGAATAACAAATCTTTCTCCCAATGCAGAATCAACACACAAGAAATAAAGCTTTTGAGGCCAAATAATCCTTGGAGTAACAAGTTTATTCCCAATGCATTCAACAATCAAAACAACCATCCTCAAGAGTAATCAAGTTTACCTTCTAACTTCCAAACATTCATGCCTACATTTAATATGATACATACGATCATTCCATCATCAACCAATCATATTGTTTCAATTTAGCTTTCATTGCATTAGCAATCAATTTTTAGTAGTATGACACCAATAAATCATATTTCGACATTGCCATGACTACGACATCTAATACGCATTCATTTATCAATTATTTCAGGGTTTACATTAATTTTCTAACCTTTGTCAACTTACCTCATGAAAAGTCAACCAAAACATGGCAAAACCCCTTTAAAACTAGACCAAAAGGATAACAATTACATTTAGACAATAATTTGGAGATTTAAAAGTGAAAGGAAATTTTTTTGAAAAGACTTGAATGTATGATTTGATCACCAGTTGGCTGAAAGTGTCTCCTAAGATAAAGGCCTAAGCTTTAATGAATTATTGAAAAATTTTGAAAGACATTTTCTCATCAAATTGGATATGGTTGGAAAAAAATTTCAATTATCTCTCCAACAGTTCAAACGAAGCTCAATCCCAAATTTTCTAGAGAGAGTTATACATTTTTTGTGAAAGAGTGCAGAGTTGTCCGAATCGGTTTGACCGGTCCAGGCCGATTTGACTTTTCCAAAAGGGGCAAAATAAACCGGTATTAACCCCTTTTGACCGGTCCAAAATGAGGCAAAATAGACTGATCCAAATAGGATCAAATTCACACAAGTTTGTTCCATTAATATTTGCCCAAAATACGACAAATTCACACCAAAATTTCTTTATATACATGACCATTCATACCAAAGAAAAAAAAACTTAGTTTCCTTACAATCGAATCTCGAATCCGCAATATACCTTAAACAATGGTGCAAATACTTACAAAAAGCTTCGATGACGATCCTATAACCTACCGCTAGGAACATCACCACTACGAATGGAAAAATATGGATAATTAATGAGAATTTTATTAACGATGATAGTTTAAACATCAATTAACCATTAGAATGAGTTTTTGTTGATTAGGATTTGAACGTGCATGAATAAGTACAAATGAACAAGAAAGACTTACCTCACAATGACAAGAACAAAGAGGTGAATCCGAATCCGCCTTTAAATCGTTGTTTGGAGCGATCTTTATCCATGATATGTTGAGTTTTGTGTAGCCAATTTTTCTCTTCTCACCTCTTCTCTCACAGTATTTGGTGAAAAGAAGAATGGAACCTAAGATTGGGAAAAGAGAATTAACTTTCAGTTTTTCTTTGGCAATATTACAAAAGGTCTCAATATTTCACTGGGCCTTGTAATTTTACAATAATTTTTTTATATAAAAGTACACTATATTTTAATGATAAATTATTATAAATTGAGAAAAAAATTAACTATAACTATTTTTAATTTTAAAAAGACTAGTTATAATTTGTCCTCAATTAATAATAATTTATTCCGAAATGAAAATAATTCATGTAAATTTTAATGAACAAAATTCTTGTATTGAAAGGACTTCCATATATATAAACTAAGTTGAACTTATTGGAGGATGCTAAAACTCGTGGAGCTGTATTTTGATAAATTAAGCATACACCTGCATTGTTGTATGGACATATTTTAAAAGTATAAGCAAGGACCGCATGAAAAATTTAACATGCCATTTTATGCAAGTGACAAAAAAAATGACATTTGTATTTCAGAAATAGATAAGCAAATCATTTTAGATAAGAAGGGTGACGTCAAAAAAAGCAAATCATTTTAGATAAGAACAGTGTCGTCAAAAAAGTCATATTAATCACACTATATGATAACTTATTTTGGTTCTATTTAACCAATTTGAATTATTTGATAAGGCTTGGATGGTGAAGACGAAAATGTTATAAACACTGAGTGCAAATCACATGATTCAATGCCTTATACCTCACAAAGGAAAATTATTCATTTGGGAATGGACAAAGGAAAGGGATAAAATAATGTATACTGTCTAATATATGTTTAAGATTGCAATTTCATTATCGCATTTTTTGGACGGCAAAGAAAAGAGATAAGGTAAATTGTTGAGTGATAAATTTAAGGTTTGCAATTTCATGACTCCAAATTCTTAGTTTGTTTTTGGACGGCAATGAAACATTAGTTTTAATGGTAGTACATCCCATAATTAGTTTTACAAGAGCGTTTTGGAAAAAAAATATTATCATTTGATAATATTAATATAATAGCTTCTTAATATGCACTAGTCCTAATTGTGTGCTTGTGTATGCGCTTTTAAAATTACTAGTGGTTGCTTTTACATAAATGTTCCATATTTTATTTTTGTAAACGCATGTACATTCTTGCCAATGCTAAAGTCAAAGTCTATAGTTGAAAGGGAAAAGCAGAAAAATCCCAAAAATCTCGGCTAAAATGTATTCAATCAACACCGAAATTTATTTTTTCCCATAGTTGGAGCATTTACATCACTTTAGGAGGGAGAAGAATTGGTTAAAATAGTTTAAATATATTGTTTTTTTAATTTTTTATACAATTACCTTATACATCATATTAATTATTTTAGCTAATGATCATAATATTAATTTTTTTATATTTTTTTATTTATTATCAACATTGATAAACAAATATTAATTTTTGTTAAGTTTTTTACACAAAGTTATTAATTTTATATGTCAATATGGATCTTTTCATAAAATTTATTTTATAAGCTTTAACACGATATATTGTATGAAAAAATATATTAAATGAATTAAAAGTTATAAACTTTTTAAAAAACGAAGCGAGGTAGATAAAAAAAAAAATTAATGCGAGACAGAAAGACAATAAAGAAAGAGATAAGATAGGAGAATAAACTTCGGTATAGTAAATGTACCATACTGCAAAATAATTTTACTATACACATGTTTTAACTCTGTTTATAATTCAATATGTTATGATCGGATACTTTTATTAATAAAATAATCTAATTATAATATATTGCAAAAAAATTATAACATATTATATATAGTGATGATATATTGGGGTAAATTTATACTACTTACCATACATTTATTGTACCGAATTTTTCACCTTAGTGATGAGATAGAAGCGGGCGGG
>MKEJ01064407.1:0-15739 GCA_001753735.1 Embelia ribes
TTACACCAGCTTGTACCGTTACAATGCCTGTGTAATGATTCACAGTGGCTCCAAATCCAATTGTATACCATTACACCATACTTGTGTAAGGTATACCAGCTTATTTTCACCCCAAAATAAGACACTTCAATAACTCATCACCACGATAACCAATTTCGCATATCAACATCACTTCTTGGGACGAGTTCACATCAAAGTCCATTTTCAAAAACCCCACGATTCTTACAAATCTCACACTTCGACCATCATTTTTGCACTATAACAATTCATTGGAAAATATTTTTCTAAAGGGGTGGCTGCCCCAGATCCAGTAAGGGGCGGCTCCCCCTTGACCCCCGTGACCTGAACGGAAAGGTCGAACTCCGCGTCGTAGCGGCAACAAAAGTCGTGGAATGTAACTACAATGCAATTTGAAATAAACACACCTCCACATACGTTCTTACCACACGTGTAGAAGTAATACCACAATTTACGACACCCATAATGGTATCGCCATACGTACAATAATAATATTATAATGCATAATATAATATTAATAAATGAGAAAAATTAACCCACATTTTTCGGAATTTTTCGGGATGTTACATTCACATTAATCCAAAAACTATATATTCATGTATATCACATAAATAAATTGAACAAACTTAGATCGAATACAACAATATAAATCCCAATCTCACAACATGACAATCAAGTCCAATATTATTTTAAAACTTAATAGAGTTTTGTACAACTAAAAAATAATACACTGAACAAACGTTATACAAAGATATAAAAAACGCCGCAAACAAATACTAAACTATCACAATCAAGCTGCAATTACTCTAAAACTTAAATGCTTCAAATGTATCTAATAAGTAAAAGACAACCAACAAAATTCAAAACAAGTTCAACAACACAAATCCATGTCTGGTAACCAACGAATTTAGCTACATCCGTGCCTAAGTCTTACTTAATTTTCTCTGTGTCTCGTTAGCAAACATACTAAACAAAATTCGAATACAAATAATAAAAAAGGCACAAGGTCATGAATTCAGCTATCTAGCTTAACTTTATATTTAGACTCTATATTAAATTTATATGTATACACGTAAGAGTAATAATTAAAATATTACCTCTTCCGTGAGCACGGAGAATTCTCTCGCCTTCTCCTTCACTTATTGCGCTTGAATCTAAAAATTCAAATAGTGCTTACCCAATTACAAAAAAAAATATGAATCAAATTCATAAGTCAGATAAAAAAATGATAAATATATCCAAATATACAAATAATATAAGTCACATATAATAATCTTTTTTTCTCAAGGCAAAACACTGTTAGCAAACTTCCATTTCAAATGCTGAATCGATTTTTTGTAATAATATCTTGAGTACACATTACATAAATATAAAAATGTACATGATGGGTAACTATTAAAGATTTCCCAACATCATTTAATGGGTTTTCTCTTCTCCTTAATTTTGTGGTATGATCCTTCAGTTAGGGTCGTGTCTAGTCTTTTATGATTTGTGTGCGTATATAGGTATCCAATAGGGATTAATGATAATCTCCAAATATTTTAATTTTAAACTATGGAGGATACGATGGTATTGGAGAGATTTGTTTTGAGTTATCTTCTTTTATTTGTTACAAACTGGATACTTGTATGGATAGAATGATTGACCGGTCATTCAAAGTTATTTTTGTCATTTAAAAGGGAATCAGATTAGTTAGATGGTTAGAGATTTGCTTTTATAATAATTATTAATGTAAATATTTAAAAATATAATATTATCTCTTAATAACAAAAATATACAAATTAAAATTAATAATTTACAATTTTGGGTTTGATGTTTTTGTTACCAAAAAATAAGATGAAGGGTAAATTTGGAAGAAAAAGTGTATCAAACATTTTGTGTAATTGATACTTTTTATAGATAGTTAAATATACATGGATTTATAGGCTTTTACTAAGCTAGAAGAAAATAGCTCACTTTATGAGTATAATTACCCAAATACAAAATTTGTAATAATCCAAATAAAAAACTTAAACAAACTAATTTGAACCCAAACCAAGTTTAATTCATAACATGAACATGTTAAGTGAGCTAAAACATATTTTACTCTTCCTCTACAGAACCTCTTAGGCTCTGTTTAGTGCAAAAATTTCTTGTAGGAAAATGTGACAGAAAAAAAAATCTCTTAACAAAAAATTATGGATTCAAGTACAATATTTTCTTTTCCGTCACATTTTCCCTCAATAATTCTTCACACCAAACTCATCCTTAGAAAAGACGACTATAGATTTTCCAAAATGGAATAGGATTGTGTATGGCTATAAACTTGAAAACTTACTATAAAAAAAGAAGTTGAAAATTCTACTAATTCTATATGTATATGTTGATATACTTATCAATAAATTGTTGTTCGTGCGCAAAGAACTAGCATGACAATAAATTCGTCACCTACTATGTTCGAAACATATATTTGATCATATCCAATATCGAGCATAGACATTAACAAAGGTTGAATAATGAATAAAAAAATTGATTGTAGGTTTCGTTCAATGAAATAATTTGAAAAGGCCGCATTGACTCAATTTATTGATATTTAATAATGTAAGTTCAAAAGCATCTCACGAGCTACACGTTTAGACACTTGGAATTTGCGAGTAAAAATCAGAAAATATTTAAGAAATTTCAACCTTTTCTTCGCCTAATGAAAGTTGTGAGACCATCAATATTATAGTTAAATGTCTTATTCCAGAG
The DNA here is from genome assembly GCA_001753735.1 of Embelia ribes. NCBI lineage: Eukaryota > Viridiplantae > Streptophyta > Magnoliopsida > Ericales > Primulaceae > Embelia > Embelia ribes. The sequence goes on from MKEJ01064407.1 coordinate 2,749, forward strand.
CTTTTTCTATCGATATTATCAGTGATTGGTGTGTTAGGAGCAATTGACATTCGATTTTTCGAATGAAATACCGAGGCGTATACTGAGCAGAATAAAATCTACAGTACATGAGAAAGCCAGTACGTGAAATTGAAAATTTAGCAATATATTGTTTTTTATTTTGATGCATTTTTTTCTTTTTGAAAGGATTTTGATGCATTTTGTGGCAAGTTTTTAACAAAAACAAACTGTGTATTATGTACTTAAGTTTGATCTGATCGAGTTGCTATTCATTAAAGCTTGTTGTAACAAACATTTTAGTATCAAAGACGTGCAAAATTTGAATCCAATATAATTTGCCAAAAAATTGATAAACTGCCTTGTTTCTATTTTTTCTAAAAAAAAGTATTGTCACTTATATTTGGTATAAAAACTTGTTAAATAACATATATAGCTATGAGAATTTTCTTGGCATACTTAACTTTGATTTAATTCAACTAGAGTACCTTGCAAACTAACAAACAAAAACAATCAGTAAATTATATGACGAACCTCTTTCCAATCATTTTATGCCTCTCAAAACGTTGAATTTGATAAGATTAATCACTACTAGTTGGTTAAAAGGATGATGGAATATTAAAAAGCAGATAAAATAACTATTCAACACTATAATTTTTGATTTGTGCATTCGCAGTCGTTTACAATTTTAAAAATTACACAATCATGTACAACCTATCTCTATTTTGGAACTTACACACTTCGTATTTTAAAGATTACATAGCCTTGCACAACTTATTTACATTTTGGGAAATACACACTTCATGTTTCATTTTCTCCCGTTTAATTCAACATAGTTAGTATAATTTTCTCAAACTTTTGTGGATTTTCTTAAATTTTCCCCAATAAATCCTGATTTGTCTTACATTTGGCCAAATTGCATGGGGATTTTGTTTCAATCGACACCATTTTAGCCGGTTTATCATCAAGATCATTGTCTCCACCAACTACGTGCTATAACCGAAAGCTGCAGCGGTGACTTGTAGTACAGTGGGATGACTATTTTATTTCAATGAGATCTGGGCTTTGCCCGGGTCAACCACATCTACGACTATATAGAGCTTTTTATAATGATTTTCTTTATATCCTCTTTTTTTTTTTTTTGGAATTTTAGAGATTTTCTTTATATCCTCTTGGTACTTACATAAATGAGCTAATGTACGAATAAAAAAATAAAATATGGATATAAGCTTACAAAACCAAAGAGAAAAAAGTCTTCCTAGGTTAGAAAATCATAGAGAGATAAAGGAAAGAAAGATTTTTTCATAATAGCAATTCTTGTATCGACTTTACCGCGGTTCTAAATCATTTCCATCATCATTATTTCTTTCATGTTTTTATGCTCTTGATTTACTAAGTGAATTCAAAAATATATCTAAAAAGGAAACTATTTAATTATATCGTAATGTGCACTCTTAATTTTCAAATTATAATGTCGCATCACTTCTTTGAAATCACCGTATCCGTAAAACTATATCCTCCGTGTAGATTATATGTGTATAGCACTAATATCTGAAAATAAACTTGAAAAATAAATAATATTTACTCTTTTTTTTTCCTTATGAAAATTTCAATTTTATTAATTCCAAAAAATATTATAATGAAGTACAATACGATATTTGTGCAACCAACACTACAATTTGTTCCAAAAAAGTTGAAACGTGACTAGTTTAACACAAATTACATAGTCAATTAATACATAAAGTTAGACTATAAATAGACAGCAAAATACAAAGTTGTTTGATGCAAAATAAATAGATAATTAAAATACTATATCAGGCAAAAAATACACAAAAAAAACACGTAAATAGGTCGAATCAATTAAGTCGTAATATAAATAGAGCTCAAACACATACTCTATTTACGGAGAAAAATCTTTGCATCCACCACCAATGGTCTTAAAACTCACTACATAGATTGAGATTGTATCCTAACCAATATTCACTACTAGACATCTAAACCTAATTACTCATAGCCAAGGTCAGCAGCCAAGTTCTACGTCCATGACTTTGAGAATAGGAAACATGAAGTGTAATACAAAAAAAATTCCTAATTATCAAGGGTTAGTTTTGTGAAATCCCTAACTGGGAAATAATATAGAATGACAATAAATTTATACACTAAACTATTTACGCCAACCAATAAAATGAATATGGATTTTACCATATATGCTATAACTATCAATTCACATTTCAGTATGACATGGGTACAAATAGGTAAAAACTCGATTGGACGAAGGAACATATTAATTTAGCAAAACCCGCCAAAAAGAAAAAAAAAAAGAGGGGAGGAGGTTTGGCTTAAAACAGAATAGTCCTACACCATATCCCCTTACCATTTGCCAGTTGCACGATAGCATCTATTGATGTTGACGAGGAGGCGGCAACAAGAAGCAGACCTATTAGCGGCATATAAGGTTGCCAATCCGCAATGGCTTAAGGTCAAAGGTGAGAACGAGAAAGATCAAGTCTTAATCGGATAGAGAAAGGGGAGGCCAAATCGGACCGAGCTAACCGGATTGGCATTATCCCGGCTGAAACATGACTAGCTCGGCTTTACCAAAGCTTGGTCTACCAAACTGAATCTGGATTGGTTGGATTGGGCTTTTGACTACCCAGATAACAGGTGGGGTGGAGAGGGGGCCCATCCCAGCCTAGCCCGAGCCGCTCTCGGCCGGAGCTTATTTGGTCGGATTGGGCCGAAGTTGGGCAATTATTCTCTCTCTAAACAGAGGCGACCTAGCAAATTCCACACCTTTTCTTCTCCATTGTATTATTCTTGTTGTCATTGTATACATAATTTAGCAACAAAAAATTTATATACATAATAGTGCAACATAGGAATAATAGGCCTAGCTTTTGGTTAATTTTACTGAACCTAAAACGGGAAGATTTTTATTTAGTAAGTGCACTAAGGTACTGTATTTTTTTGGAAAGAATTGGTGATGGTAGATGGAAATTTAAATGGGTAGATAAGAATTGGTGATGGTTGATGAGAATTTAAGTGGGTAGATACGCGATTGTCTCATTTTTTGAGCCATTTGATCGAAATACACAGAATTATTGGTTACTTACTGTGCCTTTTATTGTCCATTTTTTCTCCATAATTCCGTAGTAATTTTTACAATATTGTTATTTGATATTTTTAGCATTAATTACCTAAAACGCATATAAAAAATCAATAATATCAAAATATAAGATATTAAGTGCATTAAATGCAAAATAATTGATATTATTACTCTAGATAAAATTCATATTTTATATATTTTTGTATCGTATTCATAGAGTTATACATTTTTTTTTTTTCAGAAGCACCATAAAGGCAAGGAAAAAAAACTAACAAAAGAAGAGTTTCAAATGATCCTCAAGGATGTTATATTTGAGACCGGGTTTTCGGGTGTAGGAGCAAAAGATTTACTCCTTTACATATTTGGCGTTCCAGCGACCACCTTATTTTTCAAGCAACGCGTTGCTCCGAATGTGGTTCCTAACGAGATTTTCATCCCGCTTGTCACCTCTGCAACTGTTTTCATTCTTGCTAAGCTCAACAAATTATGAATCATCAACAAATTATGAATCATGTGTGTCATATTAATGTATAAGTGCTTGCCAACATAAACTTTTATATAGTACTCTCTCGGGTTACTTTATATAATGGCCTGTTTATATTAGCTTCATAAAAATTTCTTTTCCTATTAATATCATTTCATGTAATAATTAGAGAATGGGAAATTCGGCATTCTCTTTTTCTTCTTTTTATGTTTCCATTTTTTTAAGTGAATAAACATCCACTGATGAAAATTCTTGTTTATATTATTTTCAATAATTGTCAATTAAGAATAACATCAACTTGTCTCCTCGAAATATTATAAATAATAAACTAATTTTTGAACTAACTAAAGGTAGAAAGTTGTGATATACAAAATTGAATTTTCTTTTACAAAATGTTTCTGCCCGGGTTTTTAATATGTGCTTACACTTAATTATGTGATTAGAAAGTTGTATTTGTACACATGCCCGAATAATTATGTGATTAGAATCAAATCCAAATCAATTGGGGGCCATTTTGTCTATGTAAATTTATACTATAATGTCTTCCATCTTAAACTTTGGATAATGTAGTAATATTCATAATTGATTGAGCAAAATCGTCAATACTTGTTTACAGGTGCTTATAATATCTTACCCTTATTATTTTTTTTTAACAAAAGCTAAGTTTTTTTATTGACTGTGCAAAATACATAATTACATCTCAAAATGTTGAGCACACTTCTAATGGTTAGTTTCCCGGACTTGTCATTAAAAATTACATTTGCTAGAAACAAAGATGAAGAATCATCCCAAAAACTATCTAAACCATCAAAATGATGAACTTCCCTTCTAGCCAAAATACCCGCTACACTATTAGCTTCACGATATGGATGGTTGACGATAACAAAAAAATAGAAGCCAACTTCCTTATATCAGCGAGTAGAACCTGAAGCCTGGGATGAACTACCTCCTAAGCCCGCATAAAAGTTACAAGAGAGAGACGAGAAATCGGAGTCAATGAGGACACGAGTAATATTTTGACATTTACGGTGAAAAAGTCCCTAATAAAGAGTCAATAATTCACTTGAGATGGGAGATAATGTACCGAGGCGTTTTGCAAATTCAAAAATGAATCTTCCGTCTAAATCTCGTATGATTCCCCCCGCTCCTCCAAATAAGGTTTTAGACGGTTTCGCTCCATCAATACTTAATTTGAAAAATCTCGGTAGAGGTGGATTCCAAGCAATAGAACATTATTGTTCATGGTTTATAGGAGTGCATGTTAATTAAAAGAACATTATTTTTAAATAACCAAAGTTGCCAAAATAGTAAAATTAATAAAGTTGCTAATTCATGGTTTTTATTGGAGATAAGTTCGTAAATATAAGCTAAGCTATGATAAGAATGACAAGTGGAAAATAAAAGCGGCCACAAAATACGAAAATCAGTAAAATAAGGGCAATCTCATAGGATATGTGTTCGATTTTATTTTTCTTACAAACAAAAAGGACAATTTTTAAGCGGTCTTTCTAGCCTTTGGTTCCAAAAGTTTGTTGTTGGAAGTTTTTTTTGTGCTAAAAGCCAACAAAAAAAAATTATCTTGAGGATGCAAGTGAGATTTTTTAATAAGATTATTAAATTGGGGTTTTCCGTTTTTCCTTTTTCCTTTTATTTCAGTTACGAGTAAGTTTCTACTTTTTACTATCAAATCACTACTCACTCTGTCCAAATTTGATAGCCTTGTTTATTTTTCTCTTAAGCCAAAATTTTCAATTAATGTCGTTAAAATAATTAATATTTTCAATATTTCTCCACATATTCCCTTTCGTTAATTGTTGAGAGCATAAAATTTTTCTTGTTGATTAGAGGGAGCAGCCATTAGAAAATCTATTGCTGGTGATGCCATTAGTTATTGTCCGTTCGATCTAAATCCAATGGCTGCGGTTAGCGAGTCAAATGGTTTGAGTGAGACATCGAAATTAAATTTTACAAGTTTCCGCTCGCTGCAGCTGTTAAATATGAATCCAACGGACAATAATTAATAACATCTGACGATTATTATTATTTTACATTTTTTGGCAGACCCATTTTTAGTACAAAAAAATGGCAGGTAAACATATGGAGTGAGGTGGTAATAGCATAAGAACCGCATGTTTAGAGGTATCTATGCAGAGCATAGGAAAATTTTGAGACCAATTAGGGTTTTGGTCATCGTATTAGGAAATTCATACTCTTATTTCTCCAAGTGTAAGTTTATGGCGTTTTTAACGCAAGAAAATTTGACCAAGTCTTTGTGTTCTCTTCCTCTAATTTCTCTATTATTACTTTTTGGCTTTTTCTAACACGTACTAATAGCAATTAGCATGTATCATACATATTGACAAAGCTGTAAAAAGACATATAAATTTTTTAATAATTTCTTTATCCACCGATTATTTACACAATCAAATTATAGCATACGATTTTAGGTAAAAATCAAGAAATAATATTTCAAAATTTGAATTAAATATAAAAGAATTAAGTGTTTTCTTTTTTATTCTTAATCCTAATGATTATGTGGGGGTAAGAGTGGAAATGCAACTTATCTTACAATGATTATACATTCCAAAAAATAGAAGTGATCATTAATTTTTGAATATCCTAACAAAAAATGAATATATTATTTGTGAACAGATATCGATGACTTATTCGATCTACATAAATTAAGTATATTCGCATAACAAAAAGGTGTACGCACAACTTTGTTTTATACAACCAACCTTGTATGTAGATGAGATTTTTAGTAGGAATTTTTTTTTTAAAAAAAATCACAATAAGGGTATGCAATGGCTAATTAAATTATACGTGCATCCATCACTGTATCTATTATAAAAGATCGTTTTCAACATTTAATGTTGACCGAGTATAAATAAATGTATTGAGAAAAAGAATTTTGTTTTGTGTTTGTTTTGTTATATTGAAAGAATAGAAGGGAGAGGCATTCATGTCCATGAAACAAAAAAGTTTGTTAACCATTTTTAAATCCATAACACAGCCACGATTTTGTGTTCATGTCAACGAAAATATGGAAACACTTAGACGCAAAATTTTTGAAAACAATAAGCAAAATTGAGCAAACATAGAAAGGGGGAGAGATTTCTTGAACAGCATATATAAAAGGGATCAAAGGTGGATCAAAATGAAGGCATGGGAAGCAACGGTTCGGAAAACCCAGGCCGCAGCGAAGAAACGGGCCCACAGCATATTTGGATCTAGCCACGTGGCCCACGTGGATGACGACGAAGAAATTCAAGAAGATTGCCGAAGTGATGACGAGATCTACAACGCAGACCGTGTCCTCTCAAACGGGGATTATTACACGGGTCAGTGGTCTGAGAATTTCCCTCATGGGATGGGGAAGTACGTGTGGACGGATGGGTGTACGTACATAGGTGAGTGGTCACGCGGTAAGACTACAGGAAAAGGAAAATTTAGTTGGCCCTCGGGGGCAGTGTACGAGGGGGAATTCAAGAGCGGGTATATGGACGGGAAAGGAACGTATGTAGATTCTAACGGAGAAATGTACCGTGGTTTTTGGACGATGAATTTGAAACATGGCCACGGTGTCAAGAATTACGTAAATGGCGATTCGTACGAAGGCGAATGGTGTAGAGGGTTGCAAGAGGGTCATGGTAGGTACCAATGGAAAAATGGGAATTACTATGTTGGTGAATGGAAAAATGGGGAGATGTGTGGAAAGGGTACTTTTTTTTGGATGAATGGGAATAGACATGATGGGTATTGGGAAGATGGGGTACCTAAAGGGAATGGGACATATAGGTGGGAAAATGGGAGCTTCTATGTGGGTAATTGGAGCAAAGATCCGAGCGAACAAAACGGTACGTTTTATCCCTCGGGGATCTCCCCAGAGGGGAGTTTCGAATGGGACCCGCAAGAGGTGTACAATGTCAGTTTGAGAGATTGTAAGATTTGTCCGAACGAGAAAGTGTCCATCATGCCTTCGCAAAAGAAGCTAGCGGTTTGGAGATCTTCAAAGGCAGTGGATTCGAATATTAGGCCACGTAGGATGTCTGTTGATGGGAGGCTAGAGGCGGGTGCGAATAAGGAATTCAATAGAATGCGTATGATGGAGGGTAGTATGGAGTCTATTTGCAATAACTTCGATAGGAATTTAGCCGTGGGAGGGAGTACGATGTGGAGCCCGTTGAGGATACCGAAAGTAGTGAAGAAACAAGGGGGGACCATCTCGAAAGGGCATAAGAACTATGAACTTATGTTGAATTTGCAGTTGGGGATCAGGTAGGAAACAATGTCACAACATTCATATAAACTTATTTTCAGAAAATAATTTTGTAAAACTCATTTAGAATGCTTATACAGACAGAACGATGCGAAAGTAATGTATTATTTATTCAGGCATTCTGTCGGAAGACCCGGTCCCGCTCCAACGCTTGATCTTAAGGCTTCAGCATTTGATCCGAAGGAGAAATATTGGACGAAGTTTCCACCAGAGGGATCGAAATACACCCCTCCCCACCAATCTATCGAGTTTCGTTGGAAGGATTATTGCCCTCTAGTTTTCAGGTTAACACTAGTTCCACATGTTTATCCGTATTTTTTATCTTGATTTGGGCTATTACATTGAAAATCATGATTTTTCGGAACTGGTTAAATTAATCTAGACAAATACACTATTAAGAGCTATAATTTTTATTTATTATTATTAACTCTATTTTACTAACATGAATTTAGGACTCTGAGGAAGTTATTCAAGGTGGACGCAGCCGACTATATGCTATCAATTTGTGGGAACGACGCTCTACGAGAGCTATCCTCTCCGGGGAAAAGTGGAAGTTTCTTCTACTTGACTAATGACGATCGATACATGATAAAAACGATGAAAAAAGGAGAAGCTAAAGTAAGTCCTTGTTTTATCCTTTCAAATTTGGAAGAAAAAAAGTAACCTAGAGTACTCTCATAATTTTACTTTTTTTGGGATCATTTCTATATTCAAGCAATAAAACTTTCCTTGATATTTTGACAAATAGTAGCTAAGATTTTTGTATAAAATGGATTTCCAGGTGCTCTTAAGGATGCTTTCGGCATATTATAATCATGTTCGAGCATTCGAGAACACAATGGTGACAAAATTTTATGGTCTCCATTGTGTGAAGCTAAATGGCACTGCCCAAAAGAAGGTATTATATTACATTAAGTACTATGTATAATAATAATAAAAAATTGATTATTTTTTTTCTTCTGTTTTGATCTAAGTAATTTAAATGGGCTCATTCATTATAGGCTTTACTATTGATTTTATATAGGTACGATTTATTATCATGGGGAACTTGTTCTGTTCGGAATACACTATTCATAGACGATTCGACTTGAAAGGTTCTTCCCTTGGTCGGATCACTGACAAGCCAGAATCGGAGATTGACACAACCACCATTCTTAAAGACCTCGATCTCAATTTCGTATTTAGATTGCAAAGGACATGGTTTCAAGAATTTCGAAGGTAAGCGTCGCTTATGATAAAAGTTAACTTCTTATTGAATAATTTAGAGATAACGATGGTACGGTTTATCCTTTCCTCAAAAACAAAAAAATTAAAATGAGGAATTTATTTTTCAAATATAAGCCAGCTGGTGACAAAAATGTAATCGTCGGCTTTGTTAATGAATTAAATATGCATCGCAAACACTCGACAGCATCCTCATTCAAGAATCAGGAATTTAGCAATAAAAATTATTCGCAACAATCATCTTCATTGTTAATTTCTTGTAAATACATAGTAACATAAAAAATTTAAACATGTGTCATTTAATACGATTAGTATATAACCTATTTACAAGTTGATCAAAACTTAATCAAGCCATGGATTATTGAACGAGCCCAATGATTCGGTTGGCAAATCTATCGTAATCACACAAACATGATCATTATTATTTTATTTGCGACATTGTAACGAACACCCGGCACCCAAATATTAGACTCCGAAATTTATTTTTTTTCCGCAATATTAAATTGAAGACTATGTTTTAAATATATTTTTATTACCATATTGCAGGCAACTTGATAGAGATTGCGAGTTTTTGGAACAGGAGAGGATAATGGATTATAGCCTTTTAGTCGGCCTTCATTTTATTGACACTTCAACTGCTAACCATCTCATCCCCTCCGGTGCTCGAACTCCTATTGGTCGGTATTAAATTTTTAATGCTTTAATTGGAACTTGTTTAGTTACAATTTATAAGTCCATTTTATTTTTCCATCTTCTTTCGGAACTAAACAAATTATTACCTGAAAAATCTTCTTCTGTTGCGTTGGCATAAACTTATGGCCAAACTACGGTTTGTGGTTTGAGTATCTATTTAACACTCAACCCAAGCCTCACCAATCACTCATAATTTTTTATTATAATTTTTTTTTAATTTTAATATTAAATTTTTAATTTACTTTTTTTTTTAATATATAATTTCAGTGCCCCATATAAATTTTATATTTATATATCTGTGATCCACCTATTCACCCAACCAGAAAATTAGTAACTTAAAATAATGAACCAATATTGGTTGAGGTGTACCTAATGGACATAATGGTCTTCTTTGATTACGTTAAAAGTGTAAAGGCATGTTTGGTTAAAATTGAAAAAATATACTTTTTGTATTAAGATGGGAAAAATTAATTATCAGTAATATAAATTAGAAATAATGTATACTTTTTTTAAAAAAATAGCAAATTTTTTTTTTCTATAAAAGTATACATTCGTGACTCGAAAATATAAATAATTATAATTTTACTTGCTATAATAAATATATATTTATAGTTTTAAGCAAAAAGTATACAAAAGTATTGCATACGAAGGCTCAATTGGTTATATTTATACTTTTACTTGCTATAATAAATATGTATTTACAGTTTTAAGCAAAAGTATACAAAAATATTGCATACGAATGCTCATTTGGTTATATTTTATAAGTACAAAAGTATATTCTTTTGGTACTGGTAGAAAAATATACTTTAAAGTATAATTTTTAATTATTATTATATGTTTGGTAAAAAAAAAAAAAATTATTGGGAATTATAAAATATACTAGTTGTTAATAATGTAAATTATTAAAACTTAATGGAAAAAATTATCAAAATTTTTACCTTTATTAAAATATACTTTTTTTCCCTCAAAAATATAAATAAGTCTACTTTATCTTGATGTACCAAACACATAATTTTTAATTTTAATTAAAAATACAAAAGTAAACAAAAAATAATGGCTACCAAACAGGCCCAATGTGTCACACGTTGAATAATTTTATTTTACTTTGGCAATCAACACAAAACTGATAAAAAAAAATTTATTTTTTTTTGTCTTGGCGAAGATGATAGCGACCGGGATGCTGACTCATCAATTCCTTGTCTCTCAAGAGTAGATGTAGACCAGCTACTTTTGGATCCAATAAGGTAAAATAACTACACCCTGATAAAAAAAATTCCAAAATTATGTACATGAGAAACAATCATAAAAATAAAAATACAAAATAAAATAAAAACCAAAATATACTTAGTTTAACTCACCAATATTTTTGGATCGTGGCTAGTTCACAAAACAAAATATTTATATATTTTCCACTATATGAAAGATGATTACAATTAGTATAATAACTTCTTTTTTCGTTATTTTTCTTGCTATTTCTATATCTCTATATCATTTAATTAAGGTCATATTTATAGTGGCTAAATTATATGATATATGTCATAATAACACATGTATCACTATGTCTCCCCCTCATAAATATTAGATGTTCTGGTGATTTTTTTTTTGAGCTGTCGCATTCCAATATCGTGTATCAACTTCTTGAATATTGTCGTCGTAAGTGACTTCGTAAATAAATATGCTAGATTTTCTTTAGATTGGATTTGTTTTACATCTATCTCACCGTCCTTTTGGAGATCATGAGTGTGGAAGAATTTGGGAGAAATGTATTTGGTTCTATTTCATTTTATATAGCCACCTCGAATTTGTGCAATATATGTTGCATTGTTTCATACAATAAAGTGAGAAAACCCTTAATTAAACTCAATTTAGCTTTATCTTGAATATAGTGAATCATTGATCGCAACCAAATACATTCTCGATTGACTTTATGAATAGCACGAATCTCTTAATAATTTGACGAAGTAGCAATCAAAGTTTGTTTTACAGAACGCCATAAAAATAGTTGGCTTTCATATGTAAAAATATAACCAGTCTGTGACTTAGCATTGTGAGGATCAGATAGATAGCCAACATCTGCATATCCAATCATTTGTGGCTCTGAATTAGCTGAGTAAAATAGGCTCAGGTCAGTGGTTCCTCGTAAATATTGTAATATGTATTTAACATCATTCCAATACCTCCAAGTAGGTGCTGAGCTATGTATTGCCAGTAAGTTAACAGATAATGCATTATCTGATCGTGTATAATTTGCAAGATATATATTAATAAACCAATTGCACTTAGATATGACACTTCTGGGCCAAGTAATTTTTCTCCATCCTCTTTTGGTCGATATATATCTTTCTTTGTATCTAAAGAACGAACAATCATAGAAGAACTTAGTGGGTGTACTTTAGCCATATAGAATTGCCTCAAAACTTTCTAGTGTAAGTAGACTAATGAACAAGTATTCCTATAGGCAAATGTTCAATCTGTAGACCGAGACAATATTATGTTTTTTTGAGATCTTTCATCTTAAATTCCTCTTTCAAATAGTTGGCAGCCTATGTGACCTCTTCAGGAGTTCTAATAAGATTTAAATCATCAACAAAAACTGCGATGATAGCAAATCTGGATTTTGACTTTTTGATAAATATGTATGGACATATCAGACTATAAACAAAATCATTTTTTAACAGATATTCACTTAGTCGATTGTACTATGCGTCTTGACTGCTTTAATCCATACAATGATTTTGGAGTTTTATTGAATGTAAACTTCTACTTTTTGCTTCAGGAAATCTGAATCCTTGAGGAATTTTCATGTAAATGTCACTGTCCAATAACCCATATAAATAAGCAGTGACTATGTCCATAAGATGCATTTCCAATTGTTCAATAATTGTTAATCCAATTAGAAATTGGAAAGTAGTTACATCAATTACAGGAGAATATGTCTCCTCATAGTCAATCCTTGGTCTTTGTGAAAAACCTTGAGCCACAAGTCGTGCTCTATATCTAACAACGTCAACATGCTCATTTCGCTTTCATACAAACACTCATTTATACCCAACTGGTTTAACATTTTTTGGCTTTTCTATAATAGGTCCAAATACTTCATGTTTTGCTAAAGAACTTAACTTAGTCTCAATAATATCCTTCCATTTTGGCCAATCATTTCTACGTCGACATTCCTCGATTGAAATTGGTTCAAGATCCTTAATAATTT